>JAUTWP010143485.1:0-11276 GCA_033042655.1 Cyathermia naticoides
GCGACGCGCTCGCCTAGGGCCGGCAGTTCCCCCCTCCCTCCTTCCCCATTGGGAGGGGTCCCAACCCAGCCCCCCAGAGTCCCCCAATAGATCGAGAGTCAAGTCTGTCGTTCCTGAGGCAAGAGAGTTGGAAAGGAGGTCGCAGCAGGCAACACAGCCCAGGAGGGGCAAAACGTATCTCTTCGGACCCGCGGTGCTCATCAGTTCGCCCGAACTCGCCCCGTTCAGCAGTGACACTTTAATCTAACCCCTGGACCAACCTGGGGAAAACAAGTTTGCCCAGGTGTACGTCCAGGGGTAAGGCGGTCTGATAGTTAGAATAACCACATTTTTTTTTTTAATAATCAGACCGCCAACAATTAAAAAATTTGCAAGTGAATAACAAAGTAGAGAATGAATTTAAAAGGCACGCCGTTAAAAACAGAGAGAGAGAAAAGAGTGGTGAAATGAAGCCGTCTGCCAACGGCTCAAATCGGGGACGATGTAACATGGAAAGAAGGAAGAAAAGAAACAGATAGACTACTATAAAATCTCATATTTATTGCAATAGTTATTTAAAAGTGATGGTCAAAAAAACCAACACGTTAAAAGTGTAAATGTTTAAAAATGTCATTTCAAAGGAAATGACACAACCTATTGTCTGAAAAGTTTATATTCTAAAGAATATTAAACGCATTCAATTATTGTTGGTGTAGTTAACAAATGGTTTTAACATACACGTTACCAGGGGCGGAAACAGCATTTAAAAAGTCGTGTCATAGGTTACACAAATTATGTGAGTGCTTTTTTGTGTGTTGTTGTTGTTGTTGGTGGTTGTTGTTGTTGGTTTGGGGTTTTTTTTTTGGGGGGGGCATTATGAAATGCTAGTATGCTAAATTTAGCAGGAGATGCATTGCTTAGACTCACTGTACCATCTGGATCCGCCTATAAAACTATGACCACAAGTGTCCTATGATGGTGTACTATAACAGCCTAGTTCTGAACGCAGACCTTAACCAGCATTGATTTGACGTCCTATGATAGTGAGCTAGTTTGTATCAAATATATTTTGAGGACTGCAACACACCTAAGACAAATTAACTGTTCTTTCTATGGTATACTGAACAATGAATAATTAAAAAACTGTATATATAACATATTGCACTCAAATTTCTCAAAAGAATTTCACATCCACCCTTCTGAATTCGTCATTGAAATTTTTTTCTTTAGCAATCGTGCACAGTCGACTTTGCATGTCAGACATGGAGCAACTTGGAGAATGAACCCAGTGAAAAAAGGTCGCGTCTGTTTCGTACAAACGCAAGTGAGGTAACTGTGGCTACAACTCGTCAATCCACGCCCGTGACACATTGCTTTGAGTCTAGTAGTACTTGTCGTTCAAGTGTTCTGCACAATGCACAATGACGTACACCTCGCCCCAAGCTTCTCAATTTAACATAAAGTGTATTCCATTTAATTGGATGTAAGCACAAACATGGGTATTAATAAACATTCCATTTAATTGGATGTAAGCACAAAAATAGGTATTAATAAACATTCCATTTAAGATCAATTTAAATAAGTATTAATAAACATTCCATTTAACTGGATGTAAGCACAATTTAAATAAGTATTAATAAACATTCCATTTAACTGGATGTAAGCACAATTTAAATAAGTATTAATAAACATTGCATTTAACTGGATGTAAGAACGTAAATAAGTATTAAAATCATACGCAAAGTGTGTTCCACTAATTAATAAACTATTTATGACATACTTATGCTAAATATGTCTATTTTAGGTTTGGCTATTTGTGTCAATGGTATTTGTCTGTTTACGTGTGTCGTCGTGTTATGCACTCTTGATTTATAATGCTAAATAAAGACGTCATTTTGTATCCAACTCAGGTCATCAAATACACATAATCATTTAACATGCTCTCAAATATAATGGAAGGGTTAGGGTTAATTTTGAAAAGTGGTGTTTAGGGTTATGATTAGGGTGTACGTAGAAGTGAAGTTGGATATAAAATTAATTGAATAAATAGCTTATGAACAAAGGAGTAGGGTGGACAAACCCGCTAGTTACCCCTTGGTCTGCGTTTAAATATTTCTTAATATAATATACCAGTTATAAATATATACTATACATGTATTTCACTGTAAGACATAAAGATTATAATATCAAATACACTAATCCTCTTAACATGAAACCACGCACAGAAACCCTGCTACGCTGCATTACGTAACTAATGTTACGGTGTTACACAATGATGTTACGGTGTGTGACACATACTATAAATGCATGTGCACGTTATTTGGATTAATCATGATTTAACATCATTTAAATTGTGAGAAATTCTGCAACTGGAAATTCATGCACCAGTATAGTACTAAATGTATATGCAATGCCATGTAGAACATCTGTTTTGTAAGCAAAACATCCGGTGCTGTTTGTAACTACTGCTGAAATGACACGCCAGATCACAAGAAGAGCTATGTGTGTTGCCACTTTGTTCGTCAAAGGAAACCACTGGTGCGTTTAAAGCGTCATATAAACACTCGCTATTTTCCGTTCCATCCACAACTGATTCATCAAATGCCTAGGCATGTGATATCCTGTTTGTGGGAAGTGCATATAAAAGATCCCTTGCTGCTTATCAAAAAGAGTAGCCTAAGTGGCGGCAGTGGGTTTTATCTAAAAGAAATGTGTCAAAATGACCGTATGAATGACGTCCAATAGCCGATGATTAGATAAAAATTAATGTACAGTTAAACAAAACAAACTTTACTTTTTCATATAAACACAAATGCTTATGTTTAGATTTTTTGATTAAGAAATACTGTGGTTTATCTGTACTTTGAATTTATGTAATTTGCAGAAAGTTCATGATTCTGTATACACTTTCCATAATTATAATCCGAAAAAATACGTTTCTGGCAACTTTAAGTTGTCAGTAGGGCATAAATGTTTTTCCTATTTTGAAAACCTGCCTATAACTTTCAAGGTAAATGTTTTTCCTATTTTAAGGTATTATTATACGTTATACGTTATTATGAATTAAAAAAATCACCGCAGATGACTGATCTGATGTGACCCTCTTTTCACAGTTATTGACATACTTCAAACTATCCTACACATTAAAAAACGCTACATCACCTGCGAAACATTTTTAAAATGTCGTAATGTTAAATGACTCACAAACACATACTTCGGAGTTAATGACCCGTGATAAATGTATTTTAAAATGTTTATACAGAGAAAACCAATCATAATGGTTTACGAATATAGGCGCAGTATTGCAAGGGATGCGGAATGGGATGGAATTTTTTTTATGTGTTTACATCACTAAATAAGTGTTCAAGAACGCCCCTCCTGAACACGATGTCCGACAATGCCGGACACCCTACCCAGGACGGTAGGTACAAGGGATGCGACAAAATTGTCCATTTAAACAGTCTCCACACAAAGCAGAATACAAAGGATCTATCTATAATCCAATATGCCAGACCCTGTAGACATAGATACATTTCAAAACCGCCATGATGCCAAGTGTTCGGTCCCGGTGGTGCTATCAAACTTGAGGGTGGTATATGGCATTTCTAATCTCAGTATCGGCTCCAACCAAGGACGAGTCCTTCGGAACACTCAACACTTACGCCGACCGGTGGTCCATTACTGGTGTAACAAAGGCCATGGATTGTGCTATCCTATCTGTGGTAAAGCGCATATAAAAGATACCATCTTGCTTATCAATAAGAGTAGCCTATGTTGCAGCATCGGGTTTTTTCTTTTCTACTAACATTAACAACCATCCTGGACACACGGTTCATGAAGCTGAACAGTGTACCCATGACAACATACCTTAATCTTAATTGGATGTAAGTACGCAAATAGATTTAACCGTCCAACATCAGGGGCCATATGTATGAAGATCGTATAAATATAAACGCTTTTAACTCTCTATACCTTACATGCAGTACATGCAAAACATTCGGTGATTAGAAGTTTGATTTAACAACGCCACTAAAACACATTAATTTTAATCGCATCATCGGCTATACCAAAATATTCGTTGGTTAGAAGTAAATTAAAGTTTATTTGATTTAACGACGCCACTAGAACACATTGATTTTAATCGCATCATAGGTTATACACTTCATACTTATGGCCCCAGGTGTTGGTGAAAGGTGAGCGTATCCTGCACCATCGGTTTAAATAACTACAGACGTTTTCAAACAACCATGTCACGTAAGTGTTCTCTTAATGAAAGCACAAACTCTACAATGATGTCATTGATTTTTCTCCAGTTATTGGTTTCAGACATCATTGGCGCTTACAAAACACTGCAGAGATTGATGTTGTGTAAAGCAAAGCGTCTGGTAACGATCTTCTACAGGTATGCAAACAAACATCACATATTACTCAATTAACCACTAAACAATATTATTGGTTCTCATCACCACCCGACTTTAAATTGAGCCTAGACATAAATATTGTTATGCTAAATTTGATTCCAAATCCTATGTTAATACCCATATTGATTTTAACTAAAAACCGCTATTGATTTTAACTAAAAACATATTCTGACCGTCATTTAGGATTATTCTCTGTCGTATTACCAACCATATTAAATCTATGTAATAAGCCTTGTTGTCAATCATTACTACCAGACATAAATAGTTTTATAGTAAATTCGATTCCACATCCTGTTTATACCGCTTTTGATTTTTTACAAACTATAAATTCTGTCCCTTTAATAAACCTTGTGTTTTGTTATTTCACGTTGTCACTGAACTGAAATTATTGTTAGCCATCAGTTGATATAATTATAAAAACTAAGTGACCAAATCTTTTATTTTCTAAAATAATTAAGATGGTAGTGCAATTATTGAATGACCTTAAGACGATTACCTTTTTAAACACGACCTCTGAATTTGATAGTATAATGCATATATAATTACACTCATAAAATTCCAGTAAAGAATAAACACAAAAAAACACAAAAATACCAACATTTCGCTTTGAAGACCATTTGCAATAAAACCATGTGGACTTTGAATGACAGATTTGAATGACAAGAAGTTTAGAGAGGATTTGTAGTGGTTGTTACTTTTTTATTGCATGTATTCACTACCGTGCAGGCGAACTAATCCCTAAAACGATATTTGTATGTCTTACAAAGGACTCGACAGAAGTGCACGTATGGCGCGGCTCTGAAACTGATGCACAAACTATCTGGACAGCAATGTAAAGCACATCTGACACCAGTGCAGTTGTGTGCACCAGCGTCCTCTGCAAACATCACCTATTGAGCTGCTTGAAGAAAAGTACTATGCAAACAGAGGCGTGTAAGGCATTGCTGTTGAGTAATCACAGGCAGACATGATCCTGCTGAAAGATGGGTCTTCAAACGAACCGATCGCGACGTTCTCTATTTTGTAAATAAAACTCGTCAACACGATGTGTCCTCGTTACGTCATACGAGACATACAAACAACATAATATTGTGCGCCATATATTTGATAGACCATGACTTTCTTAAACCTTCCGTGTTCTTTTTAACAAAAAAGCATGTCATATTATATAAACATCTATAATTATCATGTCTGGATTTATGTTCGTCACTGCCAGCTAAGATCCTATCCAGCATAAATCAGTATGACCTAATGTGCCAAGTTTCATGATTGTACTAAAATGCACAATTTGATCAAAATGCTGCACTTAGCTGCTCCGCTAGTATGACATTGTTCCCGTAAAGTAAAGGAATGTTTGTTTAATGATGGGCTATAACTTAAGGACAGACAGATAAGATGTTTTGATTTTACTAGTTTCATCATATAAACACAATTATCATTTGATATGCATGTACAATATAAAAATAGCGAGTAAATTGTTTGCAGTGAAACGTGACAAACGTGGAATTTGAAGTCCAAAAAGATAAAAGAAACACGTTATTATCATACAGCCTACTTTTATGATATGATCTACTTTTATGTGCAGACAGGTCAGGTCAAGTTATTTAACGTCTACGTTCAGAGACAGGTTGTTATAGACAACACATACCATTACAACTATAACAATATTTAATCAATTATGAATGACGTGTTCAATTATATTTTCATTCTTATTAAAATATCCATCATACGCACATTCCATTAAAACGAAGTATAGGATATTACAAAAGCAAGTTATTGATGATCCGTTAATCCAGTCTTCCTGGTAGTGTCAGGCAGACAAAGAGTGTAATGACATTCAAGTTTACTGATCTTTATGAGAAATAGCTGGAGGCTATCTAGAGCGTCTGTGCAATAGCCGTGATAAGAACAACTGGCGTCATCGGGCGCCTGCAGCAAGCACTATTAACAACTGGAATGACCTCCAGGTAAAACCTCAACAATAGTATAGGTCGTCCAAGTACACATTATGTTAATTCATAAACAAACTTGTTTCATTTTACTTCTTTATGCTTTTTTATTTGTTTACTTCATTCCATGTTTATCTTCTGCTTTGATTTGTTTCCTTTATTCTTTTTAATGATTATTTTATTTTGTTTTTGAAGGGTGTGGATCGTGTGGTGAGAGAGTGGGTTGTTTTTTGACAAATGAGTCATCTTTGCAAATAGAAGAACATATTTTTATTATTTAAAAAAATTGTTAAAATATTTGACAGGTCAGGTCAAGTTGTTTAACGTCTACGTTCAGAGCCAAGCTGTTATAGCAGACACCTTATTTGACATCATTTTATAATAAATGAACATAAAAACACTGCCTAATTACGTTTCTGGCACGCTCAGCGTTGACTATACAGAATAAAACAAACAATGGTTGTAATTCCGTAATAAAAGGGATCATGCAAGGTGTCAAAACTATATCCATAATACGGCAGATGATTTACATTAAGTGTTTTACGTTTTCTTACAAATGTTCCTACTAACGACTTAGCCATTTCCCCAGGGTATGCTTAGCGGGTTTGGTCAAACAACTGACGACTTGAGAATGGGTGTCACTAGAGCGTCTCTATTCAACTGACCATGTAAACAAAACTGTATGCTCAACTGATATACTTGACACTGATCAGTCATGATGGAAACAATAAGTCAAGACGAGTCTTTCAAAGAGTTAACACAACTTGCCAGCTCCTGACATATAGACACCTTTCAGACACTCACTCTGCAAGAGTATGGTAAACCAAAGAAAAAACATTTTGATCATTAACTTTTTTTACTTTTTGTAATTTGTAAAAGTATGGTAATTTACACACTTACTTTCGACATTACAATCACCTCTTTCAGACACTCACTCTAGAGTACGGTAAACCAAAGAAAAACATTTTGACCATTAACATTTTTTTTTACTTTTTGTAATTTGTAAAAGGATGGTAATTTAGACACTTATGTTCGATATTACAATCACCTAAACAAAAGGGATGAATCAGAAATCAATTTGACTATCAAAACATAACTGTTCACAATGATACACTCGTGACGTCAATGTAAAGAATGGGGCAATGTTGAGAGGAAATGAAGTACAATTATTTTATTACAAAAAATATCAATGACTGTAGCGTGTTTAATGTGATCAAAAAAAAGTTTGATCCAAAATTGCAAGGTTGATCTAAACGAAAAGGAAAATATGTAACTTGTGAGGTATAAAGAATTCTCAATTCGTCTCGGCCTCTTATGTCATCGCAGTAGGCACAGATAGCGCGTTGTTTGGTCTGGGACTACACCTATCTGCAAACACAACCTTGTGTGAACTAGGAAGCCATGACAAGCATCAGCACACAGTTCGCAAATTTCACACATGCATCGGTCAAGAGACAACAGTCGCTTCATTTGTGTGTTCCATACATGCCTATTGATTTGTTAGCCCGTCGTTTCCTCATGAAATTCCAAGCCTGTAAATTATTTACATCTATCCCTTAACCAGACATTGTGCTGGCGGAGAAATATCTTAAGATGTTGCCAGTTTACCCATGTATCTGTAAACAGGTTAGGCATAGACCATTAGTGATTACCTTGCGTATTGTATTAGTGTCTATAATTGACGTATCATGTTTGAAATATGACGTACTATGGTACAGGTTTGATAGTAGTTTTCATGTGAAATACCAATCCTATACTTATAATTGTAAACACGTAAGATATGGGGCATTATGTTGAGTTCTGTATATGACGTATTACATGTTATATGAAGAACAGGTTGTTGCATAAAGGCGCAGCATTTGACTCCAATCCACTTCAGTTTCCTCTTGAAATTCCAAGCCAATACATTATTTACATTATCTATAGGATTGCGATTGTCAAAGAGGACAGTTTTATCGTTTTGCCTTCTATGTGAAAAGCAAGGTGTTACACAAGGGTGCGTTATTTTTAACATTATACATGTACATATGCAATTCATAAATTATCCACACATGTGTTTCGTCAGACCTGTATATAATTTAAAATGACACTAAAAACAACCATACAATAACGACGTCCACTTTTTATCATAAAACAGTGAATGATTGTAAATATACAGAAATTGAACGAATAAAAATACCAAGTTATCCTAATAAAAAGTTTAAACTTTATTTTTTATCAGTTTTTCAGTCTGCAATAAAATTATATACATGTGCATGCACTTGTCAATTACATATGCTGCATCAATAAATGTACACGCATGCTGTCACGTTTATACAATTCAGAAGGCTTGTTCAGAAAAAAGTGGGTAGGATTGTTAAAGACTAGGTATGTATTTATTAAAATATTTTAGTAATACAAAAGTACATTTTTAGAATAATTCTCGATGTTATGACATACTGGATGTAAGTACGCGTATCCTGTTTACAACGCGTTAACAGTGGTAGATCATCTAGGGTTCCAGGCCAATCGAAAATAAGGTTGTAGACAGTTGTAGACTATAATTTCATGTTCCAGGGAAGGAAAATGTCACTAGGGTACACACTGACACACAAACCCTCCAATTTATGTCTGATATCATGAACACGGTCCAACAGCTGTTTCCAGTATGTGAAACACATGATTAACGAATGTCTGCATTTCACACGCTCGTATTAAGAAATATAAGATTATATTACATGGCTGTGCATTAAAAATAGCAATTTTAATGCTAGATTGCTTAATTTTAAAAGTATTCCACGTCATTTAACGACAAGCGTGAACTTCCAAGCTCTGGTTAATTTAACAATTTACAAAAAAGTAAAGTGTTTTATTAAATGACGCCACTAGTGCACACTGATTGCTTTTTAATCATCGATTTTAATAATTTACAAAACCATTGAAATATGTAAACGTGTGAAGCTTCAGCCTTTTATTATTTGTGTGGAATTCATTAATAAAGTAAGCTCTAAATGCTTGTTAAGAGTTTTGCAATCCTGAAATGACTCAAAGATTGGCATACATGCGACTTTCATGACAATTATTCTGATTTTGGAGTACCAATATACAATGTATTAAAACATTAAACAAAAGCTATATTTTAAAGTATGTACTTCAGATATTGAATATTTCATAATAAGGGGTCATTTGTAAATTGTTTCCATTTTAAATACCGTATTTGTTATAGAAATTATTTATTTATTATGTTTTAGCATGGTATTCAAAGTCATGGTGTTTTAATGTGGTTCTTGGTTTATGGATTTCATTTTAATCTGATGTTTTGGTGTCGTAATTGTGTGGTTTTTATATTCTATAAACCATGGTGTTTTGATGTAATTTGTTTTTGATATTCATTTTAAACTATGGTGTGTTGATGTCTTTCTTGGTTGATGGTATTTATTTTAAACCATGGTTTTTGGCGTCTTTCTTGATTAGCGTTATTTATTTTACACCGTGGTGTGTTGATGTTTTTCTTGGTTGGTTGTATTTTTTTAAACCATGGTGTTTTGGAGTCTTTCTTGGTTGGCGATATTTATTTTACATCATGGTGTCTGTGTGAGTTGTGCTGGTGTCATCAAGTGTAGTACTTAACATCTGTGCCATACAATACAGACATATGCTACGTGGGAAGAGTTTAGTAATATAGGTCAAACAAAACCTATAATTGCCTATACATTGTCACGTTTATTACTGTACTGTCCATTAGTCCCGCTAAGTAATTTCGTGTCACCCAAACACCATCTCAAACAGAAACCAATACACGATCCTATATTATCAACTAAACACCTTATTGAAAGAAGAAAAGCAAAGTTTGTTTAACGATACCCAATCACATCGTTTAATCACCGACTAGTAGGTGTCGAACATATATTTGGGACATATGGTCTACAAAAGAAACCACCGAGGCGAAACAGTTTTATTAACAGCACTTTCATTTACGCTTTCCCACAAATATAATACATATCAAAAGTTGTAAATTATCGATGAGTATTCAAGGGATCAAACTGGACTCGTATCAGAAATATAGAAATGATAAACATGAAATCTTTTCGTTCCTATAATGCCGATTGATTAGTCACAAAATGCGAAACATAAGTGTCGGGATTCTTTACATTTTAAACCTTTCTGATAAACAAAGACTCATTGAATATCAAAATAAGGACATTCCAAAATTAATCACTTTGCATATGTACTATAGATATTACCTACACTATCTACAGAGTACGCAGTTCTAGCTCTGTAACTCAAGACATGCGTAAGACTTGCGATCGACGCAATAATACAAATTTAATATTATGAAGTCTATCGTAATTATTACGTTTGACTTTGAGTTAAGGATCCAGGTTCTCAAAACGTCCCAACAAACGGGATAGTCCAGTTTGACCTGATAATCTCCAGGGGACATATGAGTGAATCGAGACAACTGAAAGTATTGGACAATCCATTATTTATGCATTCAGAATTGCACGTGAAAGTATCGACGTTCAAAAATAGTCTTGGACTTTGTCATTGTACAGTCTCGGTTCATGAATAAGGCCCAAGTACTCGTAGAAGCCTAACATGACATATATACCAAGTACTCGTTATTGTCACTGTACGGAACAGGAAAATGACTAATGGATTCACAGATGGGAACCTTCCTGCGATCTGCGGTACCTGTTGTTTTAAGACTTCAATAAGTCGTGCTATTCCTTTATTGAGAGCAATTCAAAGAACTGTTTTATTAAGCTGGATTATAATAAAACTCTAGCACAATCTGACAAATAAAACATCTCCTTACCTTGCCCAGTAGTCGTCCTCGTAAATATGTCGTGTCAGTAGACGAGTCGTAAATAATGCAGCTCGAGTCGAAATGGTTGTTGATGTGCTGTTCGCCGTGGTGGCTGCCGTCGGGATGGCCCCTGACGTT
>JAUTWP010143596.1:0-11276 GCA_033042655.1 Cyathermia naticoides
CCGTTTAACATTAGCAAATTACTTAGCTTATTAAATAAACATTTATTAATTTTACACCGTTTAACATTAGCAAATTACTTAGCTTATTAAATAAACATTTATTAATTTTACACCGTTTAACATTAGCAAATTACTTAGCTTATTAAATAAACATTTATTAATTTTACACCGTTTAACATTAGCAAATTACTTAGCTTATTAAATAAACATTTATTAATTTTACACCGTTTAACATTAGCAAATTAATTAGGTTATTAAATTAACGTTTTTTAATTTTACACCGTTTAACATTAGCAAATTACTTAGGTTATTAAATGAGTTTTTTTAATTTTACACCTCTTTACTAACAATTCTTTTGTTTTTTTAATCTTCAGCTATTGGACATCAAAAGTTAACTTGTAATATTTTCTCACAAAATAATAACTAAAAAACAAATCATTAATTAAGCTGTACATTTGTTTTAAAAAAACAATAACCCTCAATAAAACAATTAGGCCTCTATTGTTGACAATTTTATTCCATTTTAATTAATAATCAATCTAATAGCCTTATTAAACTCATTTTTATTAATTTTAGAGCAACTGGAAACGTGAATTATATAAAACCATGCTGGGGGTGTTTAAAAACAAAATAAACATTAGACATTTTAATAAACAAACTAATACTTATAGGCTTATTAAACTGATTTTTATTGTATTATAGAGCAACTTGAAAACCTGAATTATATGAAACTGTGCTGGGGTTGTTTAAAATCAAAATAAACAGACATTTTAATAATCAAGAGTTATTAAACTGATTTTTATTAATTTTAGAGCAACTTGAAACATTAATTACATGAAACCATGCTGGGGTTGTTTAAAAACAGACAGAGCTAGAAGACTGGCAGCTATGTGTTTGTTAATAAGAACCGTTGAACATCATGCTTGTTAGTTTGTTTAGTGTTTTCAGTTATTACAACATGCAAATTACATGTAGTTATTTCACAGATAAACAGGCAACATGAGGCAAAGATTAACACAAACATTTTATAATAAATAAATAAACTTTGTTTTTCAATCATCGGCTATTATTTTATTTAATGACGCAACTAGAGCACAATAATAGCTTTTTAATCAGCTATTGGACATTAAACACATCGTCATTCTGTTAAGAACGTTTTATTTAACGATGCCACTTGAGCACAGCAATTTTTATCTTATCAGCGGCTATTGGACGTCATTCATATGGTAATTTTGGCATATTTCTGTTAAAGGATACCCCCTGCCACCACATAGGCTACTCTTTTCACAAAGCAACTAGGTATCTTTTATATGCACTTTCCCAGACAGGACAGCACATACCACGGCCTTTGATGAACCAGTTGTGTAGTGAAGTCAAATCAAGTTTTAATGTCTAAATTCAGAACAAGCTACCTTTGTGTGTTAAACCATGCCTCAGAGCCTGTTATAGTAATGGTACAATAGTTATTATACAGTAACGGTACAAGAGTTATTATATAGTAATGGTACAAGTTATAGTGATGGTAGTCACAGTAATGGTAGTCACAGTAATGGTAGTCACAGTTATGGTGGTTATAAGAAAGCAACACAGAGAGTTAATGGGCTATTCTGTGAATCATCAAACAGACTACCTTCTGGCTTCCCCCTCACTTTCACTTTGACTATCGGTGTCGGAGCGCTCGGCACTAGAATCACTGGAAGCAAGTAACAAGACATGCAATTTGAGCCGTGCCTGCAGCGACCTACTGCTGTGCAAGTAATTATCAGCTGCCTTAACTGACATTCATTTACCCAAAATATATATAATAATAGTCATTCCTAATAATATTCATTCTTAATAATGAGCATTCATTTGTTCATTACACTATATGTGTTCATACAATTTAGCATGACAGATATGAAAAACTCAACATAAAAGTGTACAGAATAAAAAATACTGTCAATGTAATGACATGATGTCATAAAATGAATATTAATGTAATGACATGTAATAAAATGAATATTAATGTAATGACATGTAAAAAAATGAATATTAATGTAATGACATAATAAAATGAATATTAATGTAATGACATAATAAAATGAATATTAATGTAATGACATGTAATAAAATGAATATTAATGTAATGACATAATAAAATGAATATTAATGTAATGACATGTAATAAAATGATTTTGGACATATTCAAAATTCACTTGATTTTTTCCCATAATGTACTACGTGGTGCAATGGCACAGCCAAAACAACAGCTTGGTCAAAACATACTATTATTATTCCCTCATCCTGACCTACCAAAATGGTGATAAATATCTGTAATCCAAAAAAAAAAAGGTGACAACAAAATATGTTTTTATTAACATATTGAACACTGTATATTTCCATGAATAAAATTATATTTATAATAATTTATTTATTCATATTATTGTATTTATCTGTAAAACATGATTTTAATAATTATTTGAGAATTACACTGTGGGAAAATTTTCAAAATAACTGGACTACACAAATAAATATAATGTTTGATCTGTTCATAATGCATTTCTTAGCTTTAATATTAGGCTTTATTAGTAAGGCATAGATATTGTTTATATAGTTGAAGAAGACAATTCTGTGGTATAAGTTGTCAGTAATGTACTCAATATAGTCATATATGTGTGCTGTTAAACATAGGAAGAGTTCATGCGCAAAACACTATATATCTATTATTTATTTTCATAAAAGATAACTTTGTTTTAGTTTCATTATTAATGCTAATGCATTGTGCTATGACGCACATGAATACGACTATTTCGAATCTCATGACAAATTATAAAACATTTCATAACAATAAACTTATTAATTTGTGTTGGGTGCCAAATGGTCTATATCGTGTTTTACGCCTCATATGACAAGATGCACATAACAAAATGAAACTAAATCAGTTTCCGTCTTTTATATTTCATCTGAACATGGAAAAACAAAATGGACTAGCAGACATGAGGAAAGGAAAACGGTGATTTGCAGGTTGCTAAAGAATTGCATGCTTAGATTCCTAGATTCCTTAGATTTTCAGCTTATAAAATGTATTTTCCTTTTACTGAACCACAGTAAAGTAAAGTTTGTTTTATTTAACAATGCCACTAGAGCACATTGATTTTTATCTTATCATCGGCTATTGGACCAACCAAACAAAACTGAATGGCGAAAACAAAAATGGCAGCCAGCAATGTTTGAAAACTTATTTACATTTTGTCGTAAATGAACTTTGTCTGTTGTGTCTTCAGGGTTCAAATGATTAATTAAGAAGAAAAAAAGTGTATGTATATTAATAGATAAATAAATAAATTACAATAAATCTATAATTTGATGTAAACAATTGTCATTTTGTTTGACAATTCCAAAAAATGCTAATACTGTTAAAGATTTTCAATTTTGCGATTTACTGTTTACAGAAAATTGGTACCCCTACATGCTACATAGCCAATAGAAGCAAGAACTGAGTTTGCAAAATGGCAGCATACACAATGAGAAATAAGCTCAATTCATCATGTCATACTCAATAAAACAAGGAAAATATGTATTCTGTTTTTAAATGATCATAGTTCAAGAAAATTTATATACCTTTTGTGAGAAAAATCTTCCGATTTATTAAGATTATTTTTCTCTGGCAAAAAGACAACGTCTTGCTCTGCAATAAAAGAAATAAACAATGAATATCAGAATATACATAGAGGATATTAAACGATCTTCCATGTATTATCGAGTTTAAGTCCCGAGTGAAATAAGTTTCCTTTGTCACGAACTTTATTTCATGAGGGACAACCCTGATAATAAAATGTACATAGCTATAATAGCCTGGCTCTGAATGTAGATGTTAAACATTTGACCTTGATGTACATGGAAGTGAGCTTCATGTTCTATTTATTACCCCAGCCTGAAGATATTTATTTCGCTTTTCATTAATGGTTCTATGTGCCTATTATTTAGAACTGTAAAATTTTCAAAATTGTCATGGATTAAAATTACAAATTTCAAGCAGTGGGTCACATCATAAAAATTTGTTTTAAAATCTTTACAATAGAATTGCCATAAGACATAAGTGAACCCTTTAATACTGAAATTGTTAGATTTAATCCATCTGGTTTTGTAATGGAGGTCACTTGTATTACATAGAATTAACCTTTTCTAAGATCGTTTTCCATCTTGGCCTTCAATATATTGCACTTCATCTGATCGGGCGGAATCGTCGAACCTCCCGCAAACTTCACTTGATTATTCTTAAACGTGTTCACATCTTTTGGTTTTGTAATGTTTGGTGTCATTTCATCCAGACCTTTCAGTCGTGCTTGAGCCTTCTCAGAAGCATCTGCAAAAATATGTTAAATAAATTTACATATATTATCATAAATTATACAACACTTAAATGTAAATAATAAATCCACGTAAATAAAATAACCCTTGAAATTATGCTAAATAATAAATCTGCATATATTATCATAAATTATACAACACTTGAAATTATGTTAAATAATAAATCTATACGTTATCATAAATTATACAACACTTGAAATTATGCTAAATATTAAATCCACATAAATTATACAATCCTTGAAATTACTAAATACTAAATCTACTTAAATTATTATAAATTGAAATTATGTTAAAACAGTAAACCAAAATGCATATGTACTGAAAAGAATTGATCTGATGACCGACCACTTCAGTCAGAAACACTACAACTTTAGCTACATCCCACTTACAAAAACAAAACAAGAATATGATGCAGAATAAATAATAAATGATGATAGAAATAATGACACCCCAGCAAAAAAGGAAAATCAACTATTGTGTCATTCTATAAATAAATTTAAAATATTGGCTCACATTATTTTATGGTATAAAAATGACAGGAACAGGGGCAGTTGACCCCTTGCCAGTCCCTGACTACAGCTCTAACATAAATAAAAAAACATGAAAAAAAAACCTTTTATGCTAATTTCGACCCCTGATGCTGAGCTTGTGGATGGTTGTGGTGAGGGTCTTGGTAAACTGCGGGTAGAATAATCAGCTAAATGATCGGAGCCCTTAATCAAACTGTCCAGTCGATCCATTGCTGACATTGGTGGGGCTTTCACCGAACCGTCAGGAATATCAACAGTCACCGTAGTAACCGGTGCAGGCACAGGGGCAACCTTCACGTTTGCTACAACCGGGCTCATTTCTTTGGGACTCGCTGGTGCATCAATGGTCGTCTCAGCTTTAGTAGAATTCCTAGCCTCTCTGAAACAATTAAACGTTTGTTAACACACAGCCAATATTATAAACAGCCATTTGGCTTCATTTTATAAGAATTTGTAACCTACAGCAATTTTGACAATTTTTTAGCTGTGGGTGAAAGGCTCACCGACGGCAATTTTGATTCAATCCTTCGAAATTTGTTAAAACATAACTTTTGTAAAAAATATACATAACCCATTGGCCAAAAAATGCCACTGGTGAAGAACCTCGCCTACGGCAATTTATAAAATATCAGTGGCAATTGCCACTGTTATATTCAATCCCTGAGTAATGTAAACACACATGCAACACTGAACCAATACACAGAGAATAACCAGTTAGTGACTTAGTAACAGTGAGTAAAGTTTTGGAAGTTGAAAGCTATTGTGCTGACATTTCAATGTTTTTGTTTTGATAACAATGAGTAAAGTTTCGGTAGTTGAAAGGTATAGTGCTGACATTAGATACCTGGCTTGAGCAGAAGTTTTCTTCTTATCAGCTCTTTCCTGATCTCTGCGGAGCTTTTCTTCCCTCTCCGCTCTCTCAAACGTGGGTCTGCGCGAGTACCGGTGACTTGGTTTACGTTCAAACTTCACACTACGTCTCGCTCGGTTGATAGTGGCAGTCTGATACTCGGTTCTCCCACTGTTACAACAAACAAATCACTTTAGTTGGAAAATATATTAATTCATATGCACTCGTAAACTATACTCTGTTCTCCCACTGTCACAACAAACAAATTCATACACACGTAAACTATAGACAGCCATAGAAAACACAGCACCAACTCAAAAAAAAGGAGTAAAGTTTTTTTTATTTAACGATGCCACTAGAGCACATTGAATTTTATCTTATCATCAGCTATTACAGGAAACCGCTGCCTTTCCAATAAGAAGCAAGGGGTCTTTTACTTTCACTTTCTGCAGACAGGACAGCACTGTGGAGCACTGGTTGGACCAGAAAATAGCCCAAACTGCAGATGGGTCCACTAAGAAGGATCAATCCAATGACCGACTGCTTCAAATGCGAACATGCTACCAATTGAGCTACATCCCACTCCTACCCCTGACAGGGGTTGAAATTGTTATTAACATAGCTATGTGGATCAATCAGTGAGTGAATATTAAGTTTAACGTCGCTGCAAGAATCTTTCACCCATACGTGATGATTAAACATTTATTAATTTAATAATATGAGATTAAAACAGATTAAAATGAACCATGAAAAACATGGATCAATTAGACATTGAAGCCATTAAAGTTAAAGAACAAACCTTGTACTATACTGTGATTTATTAATGGGACATCATGATACTATTTTTACAAAGCATGTTACCACCCAGTGTTCTAGAAGTTGTAATATAATGACCTGTATCGAAATCGTGAGCCGAGACGGAAGAAGTTCTGTCTGGCATTAGGTCCCTTGACGGGTCCCTTTAGTCTGAAGAAAGCGTGATGCTCAACAGCGCACTTCCACAGATGTTTGCAAGCTTTCTCACTGTGTAGGCGAAACACGAACAAGTGATCCTGACTATTGCCCTGAAAAACAACAGAATACACGATAAAACATGAAAAACAGCAGTATACAAACACGAACAAGTGATCCTGACTATTGCCCTGAAAACCAACAGAATACAGGATAAAACATGAAGAACAACAGCATAGATATTTCAAACCATGAAAAACAGTATACACAAATAAACATAACAGAATACACAGATACAGATAACAGAAGAGTTATTTTGGTGGGCAATAAAATAAGAAATGGAGTGGCAACAAGCTACTCTTTTTGATAAGCAGAAAGGGATATTTCATATGCACTTTCTCATAGACAGGACAGCCCATACCACAGCCTTTGTTGAACCAGTTGTGGAGCACTGCTTGAAACGGAAAACAGCCCAGACAGCAGATGGGTCCACTGAGAAGGATCGATCCCACGACCGACCCATCAGGGTATTATATTTTATCACACAAGCTGCCTTATTTGAAGACCTGCAATGGTTTCTCATTATGTCACTTACACTCTCATCATCCTCAACTGCCACTAATGTTAGCTTCTTTCCCTTGAAGTCAAGTTTTGTCATTTTTGGCCTGAAATTATAAATCATAATTATATTCTAATTATATAAAAGTAGTGATAAAACAAAAAACAAGCACATATAAAATGAATTTCATCAAAGATGAACACATGTATAATTTTCATTTATCTAAAACAGTTCACAGAATTTCTTGTAATGCCAGGTTAATAAATAATGTAAAGATTAACATTAATGCTCCAATTATACTGTCACGCTTTGGCTGCGCCGTTGTGCCCTGTTTTAGAACATTGTGAAAAAATTAAAGTTTGTTTTGTTTAACGCCACTGGAGCACATTGATTTTTATCTTATCATTGGCTATTGCACGTCATTCATAGT
Organism: Cyathermia naticoides; assembly: GCA_033042655.1. Taxonomy (NCBI): domain Eukaryota; kingdom Metazoa; phylum Mollusca; class Gastropoda; order Neomphalida; family Neomphalidae; genus Cyathermia; species Cyathermia naticoides. The sequence continues at coordinate 7,671 of JAUTWP010143596.1, forward strand.
AATTTTGACACATTTCTTTTGGATGAAACAAGCTGCCAACATTTAGGCTACTTTTTTCGATAAGCAGCAAGGGATCTTTTATATGCACTTTCCCACAGACAGGACAGCACATACAACAGCCTTTGAAAAACCAGTTGTGGAGCACTGCTTGGAATAAAAATAGCCTAAACTGAGAAGGATCGATCAGACGACTGACCGCTTCAAAGGCGAGCATACTACCAATGAAGCCACATCCTGCTCCCTGTGGGGGGAAAAGCCAGTGAATTTTGAACGACCAAAATTAATATTGTTTGTTATCATTTGGTTTAAACAATATTTATTAACACATACATATTGGTGAACAGGCTGAACCTGTATTTACCAAGTGGGTACAATCAAACAAGGATGAATAAAAAGAGAAGAGGTTGAGAAAAGGGGTGGGGTGTATAGAGTAAAAAAAAATGTTGAAAATTTTACATTGTATGGAGGAATAGGATGTCTAATTTGAAATTAATGTGTAACTTTGCACTATAAAGTGTTTTAATGTACCAGAAAAAGAGTCCAATTTTCTGATTTCCCTCAAATACCAAGACTCCTGTGGGTGTCAGTCCCAAGTGATACTCACAGCCATCCCGACCCTGAAATAAAAACCATGTTAAAGTGGCAGTGTCAGGTTTTTAAAAATATTATTTAACAAGAATTAACAGAAAATGCATAACAGTAATAATAATATATACAGTCATAACAAATGCAACACATATTTATTTCTCATTTTTAGTTTTTGTGGAAATCCGCTCTGAATTAGTGTAGAATGAATGCAATTGGATGGAAGGTCACATCAAACTGTACTTTGTGCATGTGCTGAACCATGTACATCTCCAAAACACACGAATGACACTTGGTGCTGTGTTTTTCATGGCTGTCAGTATAATATATTATTTACAAAGTAATATGTTTTTTTTAAATCTCACCATCACATTGTGCATGTCGACTCCGTACATCTCAAGCCATTTTGCCTTACTCAGATATTCCATCTCTGCTTCTGCTGGCGTCATGCCTCTGAAATGAAAGTAAAGTTTGTTTTATTTAACAATACCACTAGAGCACATTGGTTGTTTAATCATTGTATATTTGACGTCATACACATATTAATTTTGGCACATTTTTTAGACTAAACCCACTGCCGACACATAGGTTACTTTTTTGCTAAACAGCAAGGGTTCATTTATATGCACTTTCTCACAGACAGGATATCACATACCAACCATGGCCTTTTATGAACCAGTTGTGGACCACAGGCTGGAACAGAAAATACCCCAAACGGGTCCAGTGACAAGGGTCAATCAGACGAGTGACCACTAGGTTCAAAAGTAAAGTTTGTTTTGTTTAACGACGCCACTGAAACACATTGATATTTATCTTATCATCGGTTATTAGATGTCATTCATATGGTCATTTTGACACACTTTTAAGAAGGAAACCCGCTGCTGCCACATAGGCTACTCTTTTTGATAAGCAGCAAGGGATCTTTTATTTGCACTTTCCCACAGACAGGTTAACAAATAACACAGCCTTTGATGAACCAGTTTTGGAGCACTGGTTGGAACGGAAAATAGCTCAAACTGCAGCTGGGTCCACTGAGAAGGATCGATCCGATGACCGACCGCTTCAAAGATGGCCACGCTATCGACTGAGCTACATCCTGCTCCTGTTCACCCACAAGTGTCTGTTTTTATGTCAACTAATTCAACTTGCTCCAGTGTAGATCCCTTTTTAATAAAGTTGTGGGAAAATAATAAATTAACTCAAATTTAACAGCTTTTTGTAGCAAAGTTAGAACATTGAGTTCCAAAATGAAAGAAATTCAAATTTAATAACATTTTGTAGCAAAGTTAGAAATGTTAAAATAAAAAATAATATGTTGGTTTTGACATCAACAAACCAACCATTTGGATCTAACTTCCTCATAAATATTTACTATTAAGATAAGCGTCAGTGTATTTGGCAATGTCTGTTTTTTTTAAATATTCAACCATTTAGAATATATCTTCTACGTTTGTTTGATGTGCTCCACACTCCATGTTTCTTTTGCCATGATACTGATATACCACATTTAGGTCACGCAAATAGCGCTACGACCTAGCAATGGTGGCCAGGTGGCGACCTGCCTCGAGGATTTATAGTGTATTTCTCGTGATGTAATTTAGATATAGCAAATCGGTACGTTAGACGAATGGAGCATGATGCGCATCAAATAAACGTACAAGATATATTCTAAATGGTTAAATATTAAAAAAAACAGACAATGTATTTGGGTTTCGTTAAACATGGCTTTTCTTTCCAATCGAGACCAAATAATGCATACCTTGGCTACAAACAACTCTTGAAACCTCTTAACACGTTGCTCTATGCGTTTCTTCTTCTTTTTCATTTCATCTTGTGATGAGGAGGAGGTCAGCAAGCGCTTGGTGCACTTTTTACATTTCTTCAAGTAGTTGTGACAATCATTGGTCATCCCGGACCAGTAGCCCATCTCTCTGACGTTCACCATAGTCTTGTTTATTCCCCAATGATTGGCTGAAACAAACAAAATACTGACAATGCTAAGGTCAGGTCAAGTTGTTTAACATCTACGTTCAGAGCCAGGCTGTTATAGCAGATGCCTCTTGTGGGCGCAGTTTATGGTTTATCCATCCACCGCGTCTGGGACAGAAAGGGGGGAGCAGAGGGGGATGCACAGTCACACTAATGGAAACAAGTGAGATCTCGTTAGCCCAGTTTGCCGACTGGTGTTATATGACAACGCTAAACTAAAATTATTAAACAAGTAACTATTTCTTAAATATATGTTCACAAAAAGTAAAGTTTGTTTTGTTTAACGATTCCACTGGAACACATTAATTTTTATCTTATCATCGGTTATTGGACGTCATTCTTATGGTAATTTTGACAAACTTTTCAGAAGGAAACCCGCTGCCACTACATAGGCTACTCTTTTTGATAAGCAGCAAGGGATCTTTTATATGCACTTTTCCCTAGACAGAACAGCAGTGTGCTGCACATACCATGTCCTTTGATGTACCAGTTGTGGAGCACTGGTTGGAAAGGAAAATAGCCCAAACTGCAACTGGGTCCACTGAGAATGATTAATCTGACGACCGACCACTTCAAAGGCAGCCACGCTATCATATTACCTGAATGTGCTTGCTTGATGGCTGCTGTTCTCTCGGACTCGGTGAGAAGGACTTTACGTGATGGCATGTCACTTGACTTGCCAAACACATAGTACAACTCATCTTCTATAAACGTAAAGTTCTTGCTTCGTTTGCGAATTGTACTCTTCTGATTTGGTGAGGTCCCCTTCGGGTAGCGTCGGTACTTCAAGTAGTTGATCAGGTCATCATAGCTATCTTCCTGCACATCCTCCTGAAATCACAGAGCATCAACAAAGTAAAGTTTGTTTTGTTTATCTTATCAGCAGCTATTGTAAAGTAAAGTTTGTTTTGTTTAACAACACTACTGGAGCACATTGATTTTTATCTTATCAGCGGCTATTGTAAAGTAAAGTTTGTTTTGTTTAACAACACTACTGGAGCACATTGATTTTTATCTTATCAGCGGCTATTG
>JAUTWP010143707.1:0-11276 GCA_033042655.1 Cyathermia naticoides
TTTCCATAGACAGAACAGTACATACCACAGCCTTTGATGAACCAGTTGTGGACCACTGGTTGGAACGGAAAATAGACTAAACTGCAGCTGGGTCCACCGAGAAGGATCGATCCAACGACTGACCGCTTCAAAGGCAGGTACGATATAGACTGAGCTACATCCCACTCACATTGTGTACATGTCACGGCTTGAACATAATAAATTGTAAGCCACAGCAATTTTTAAAATATTTGGCTGTACAGATTAAAATTCTGCGTAATCCATTAAAAATATTTGTGTAACCCTTTTTGTTTGCATAACCCTTTTTAAAAATAATGAAATTTATTAAATATTTTATTTGTGTTTGTAATTAGACATTTGAATGTCAATCAAGATTAGGTGGCAATGCATCAATACTGAATTGGAAAGAAAAAAAGATTCACGTGAAATGGGTTACGAAAGGACAGTTTAATGTGACCCTCGTGCGAACGAAACGATTCGCAAAATCTGAGCACCCCTGCCATAGTTGAAAGGCTCACCGATGGCAACTGATAACACTTAAAGGTTTGCAACAAATAAAAATAACAGAAGAGTTATTTTGCTAAGAAACAAAACGAGAAAAGGGTCACCAACAAGCAAAAGTGGGGTGGGGCCGCCAGTGGCCAAAATAGCCACTGGTGAAGCACAAGTTAGGTCAAGTATTTTAACGTCTACGTTCAGAGCCAGGCTGTTAAAGCAGATACCTCTCCTGGGTGCTGTCTATGGTTAAGGCCATCAACTGCTTTTTGGACCTCGCCTATTGCAATTTATACAACATCAATGGCAATTGCTTCATCACCCCCTCTCCCCCTTCCTGTCCCAGACGTGGTGGATGGATAAAACCATAAACTGTGCATGTGATAGGCATCTGCTATAACAGCCTGGCTCTGAATGTAGATGTTAAACAACTTGACCTGACCTGAATGGCCATTGGTGCTGCCATTAAGTGAGCCCTGCTTGTATCATTGTATGTTCACATGAATGCATGTGTGGAGGGAGTCGGGGCAAGGATGCGCACCTCAGCTCGTGTTGAAGCATCGGACAGTTGCTCTGGAGAAATTTCCACTCGATCAGCTTGTTTGTCTGATCTTCTTAAAATAATGACAGCGGAAATCCTAGAAACTCTCTGCTCGTCCACCTGAAAAATACAAAATTATAAACAACCACGTTTATCTCAGGACTCTCAATTTTAGTTATATTGTCCGATCATTAGTTTTCGAACATCATTAGTTTTCAAACAGCCAGGTTTTTGGGGGATTTCTTGCGATATAAATGGAGATCAAAGGTCACAAATTGACAGCCAGTCTATTTTTGATAGCCATACAAAACTTCTTCAAGTAAAACTCACGTCCATAAGAATGACATCTACTACTAGTACTAGTATATCTTGTAATCATATGTCGTTTTGCCTTGGGTCAAATTGTGACACTTTTTGTAAATCCACCATCATTAGAAAGTCAACAATAACAGTATTAACACTCAAACTAAAATTTCAGTAGCCTACTCATGAGGAAGCGACGTCTGCTATATTTACAATTTATAATTCGCAGTCCACAATACCTAAGGGTGGTACTAGTAACTAGTCAATTTTTAAAATATATGGAACTTCTGTTCAGGGTTTCCGAAAACTAATGATGTAATATTTGGCTACCGGATGTTGACAAGCTTTGTAATGATGTTACCGAGGACGTTCTTTTCATAAGGAACTGTTTTTAATTCATGGATTAAATACTCAGTTTACAGTTAAGAAAAACAATTTGAAGTTTCAATTTGTATATTTCACAAAATCTGCTATCTATGCTTATCCATTCGAAAACCAGTAATCGGAGGATATTATACATAAAAAATAATATGATAATGATTGAATTGTTATCATTCATGATTCATGTTTCAAATAATTTTACCATTCATTTAGTCCATTGGGATTAGGCCAAGACCAAGTGGCGGATCCAGAAATTTCATTTGCTGATTTGGGTGTGAGGGGCCCAATGACAAGCCTAAGTACCACAAACGTTCCCAAAAATATTTTAAAAAATCGCTAAATTTACTCCTGCTCAGCCATTATTGATTATAATTTAGGGGGTAGCATGCGCCGTGCCTCCCCGGGCCATGGAACGACCCGCGATTGAGGCCTACTCATTGCGAGTGATGACAACATTCCTGATAGTGATATCAGCTGACAGTTGTATAGCATGTAGTCTAAACAATCAGCGCCGGCTGTTTATACACTTCCAATAATGCAACTGAACTTCTTTCATTTTGATCGACTTGACAATTAGCCACGATAACAGGTCACTGTAACCATCGCCCTAGGCCTATAACTTTGTATTTACAAGATAAGTTTTCAGCCATACACTGATACGGGATGTTCTAATAATCTAAGTCGCTAACCTATTTACAGGATCATCATCTGACACAAGTCCTGGAGACACTTGACTTGACATAGTTACATGTATTCTTTAAAAAAAAAACCTCACGAATCCACGTAAATCAAATATGGCGGGAAAATATTGTGATCACGTGAACATCACGTGATATAATATAATCGGACCTGCAGTGTGGACCCCAGCATAATTTAGTGTTCATGAAAATATGCAAACAACGTTTAAATTATTCTGCCCCCCCCCCCGTCACAAATCAAAGCTACCTACGTGTTTCAATATACGGAACATGTATGTAGCATTGATTTGTGCAGATATCCCCTCTCCATTCCATACAGTTTCATGATTAAAAAATGTGCATAACATTTTGGCACTGAAACCCTAATATCGGAAATATTCAACCGACTACCCATCGTTTGAACGATGGGTAGTCGGTTGAATATTTCCGATATTACTGAAACCCGTGACAAAAGAGATCCATCGATGTACCGGTAGTTAAATCATCTATAATTATAATTATCTCATAAAACTTTAAAAGCATAATTTGTAATTTATTAATGGTAGCTTCCGTTTCAACCACTTCATCAAAAGCCATAGTATGTGCTGTATATACTATGTGAAATGTATATAAAAGAGCCGTTACTGCTTATCAAAAAGAGTAGCCTATGTGGCAGCAATGGGTTCCTTCTCAAGAAATGTGTCTGAATGACCATAATTTACGTATGACGTTCAATATCCTAAAAGATAAATATTAATATCTAGTTGTGTCGTTAAATAAAAAAAAATTAATGCTAGCAGAACTAAGGTACGTGTTTTCAGTAATATATTTATAACACAGGTTAGTGTTCCTGACAGCAGAGGGATGTAGTTCAGTTGGTAGCGTGCCCACCTTTGAAGCGGTTGGTCGTGGGATCAATCCTCAGTGTACCCATCTGCGGTTTGGGCTATTTTCCGTTCCAACCAGTGCACAACTGGTTCAACAAAGGCCATGCTATGTGCTGTCCTGTCTATGGGAAAGTGCATATAAAAGATCCCTTGCTGCTTATCAAAAAGAGTAGCCCATGTGGCGGCAGTGGGTTTCCTCTAAAATGTGTCAAAACGACCATATGAATGACGTCCAATAGAAACTGATAAAATAAAAAAATCAATGTGCTCTAGTGGCATCATTAAATAAAACAAACTTTATTTTTGTTCATGACATTACAAACAAGTCCAAATCATATGCACAATAATACTTTTTATTTCACAAAAGGACATGATGCGCAAAATGTAAAATATGTAGCATTGCAAAATTATCTGTAGTGTCATAATGAACATATTAATTAAATAACACTTAACAGCACTAAGATTATTTAATCTTGGTTAGTTGGTAACCTATAAAATCAATAAATGCTGGGTTTCGTTAGAAATATAATTCCTGTCTTTAAATGTTTTAATTATTTCTATATTATTTTCTTATCTACTTTTGATTGCAATTCACCATTTATGTGCCAAATCAGTTTTCTTTGTACATATGTGAGTTGTACAAGCATGTTTTTCCAGTACACGTAATTACAGTAATTTTAGTCAATTTGTCACACTAAAGAAGCAACTGAAATAATTATACACATTTATATTAAAAGTGCACATAGACATAATTTTTTTTAATAGGAATTATTAACATAATGGACATATGAACAAACACAAAATGAAAATGTTATATGAGGTATGATCATGTATTTTAAAAACAAATAAAAATACAATTAGTCAATATTTTTTGGTTTTGTAACAGCAAAGTTTGTTTCCTGCCACTGTTGATGTTACAAAGATTAAAAAGACTGGGGAAATATTAGAAAATGTAATACTATACTAGGATAACAATGAATTATAATTATAGCAATTATTATTACAAATACACACAAGAAAGTCAATAGCAGGACTCAAATTTAATGGCAGCAATTGCCACTGGTTTTGTTCAAATGCCTGTAGGCGAGATGCTTCAGCAGTGGCATTTTTTGGCCACTGGCTAAATAACTCTTCTGTTATGTTTATTTGTAGTTTATAGTTTTAACAAATTGATGTAGGTTGAATCAAAATTGCCATCTGTGAGTCTTTCACTCATGACAAAAAAATGTCAAAATTGCTGTGGGATACAAATTCTTAAATTCAACACCTGAATATAGTATAAAATTCAATGCTATTTTAAAGTATTTCTAGATTCTATAAACACACATTGAAAATGATTTTTTTAACAAGTTTTCAAAATTTACAATCCATGAATTTTTAATTTATACATGTATACCTAAAAAATTAACACAAACATATCCAAACAAATGAATAATTTGGTAATGAATATCATTTTAAGCTATAAAGAATAAAACAAAATGGAAGATGAATATGAAACAGATGGCAATTATATTATGCCAACAATCACAAGATGTCATAATAGGATTATGAATTGATAAACAAATGAATTTAGAAATGTGGAATGATATCAAAGAAAATTTGTAAAATAAATATTAGTTAAAACTGAGTACCGTATGAGATAAAAAAGAAACAGAGTTAATAATGCCAGAAGCAGCTATTGAACACTCTCCGAAGTGGTCAGACTAAGCCCACAGCTACAGTGGTCCAGGGTGTGTGACACAGATGTCCACAAGAAACAAGCACCCGTTGCAGTTGGAGAGACAGGGACTGGGATGTGGAGATGGACAGCAAAAGAAGTTGAAAGATAGGAGCTGCCAGAATAGGAAAGATACAGGATGGAATTCAAAATTATATGCATAGTCAAGCCATGTATTAGTGTCGTACATAAAATATAACTCAGTTCTAAACATGATCAAGAATGTTATGGAACATTGGTCCTTTTTCTTCGTAGGTTTTTTCAAAACCTATTTCCTGCAAAATAAAAGGGGAAAAAAATTGAATATTTTGTTTAATAAAAATACTAATTTATGTCTAATTTATCAAGCACAGAATTTTACATGTGCCTTTAGGCACCAAATTTACATAAATGATTCTTCACTGTAACATACATTTACAATTTTTGTGAATAGATTGTCAGTTATTAACTTAAATTTGTGAATAAGACCCAGGTTATCTGTATTTCTGTGTGCTTTGCCGGATGTGCAAGAAACCTATCACCCTAACCCTTCTTTTCTTCTTCTGCGTTCAAATACTGTAGTTTATGGCCCTTTTTGTCTTTCCTAAACAAATGCTAATTTAGGTTGCAGGGCTCAAACTAAAGAATTTGTAATCTACAACAATTTTGAAATTTTTTTGGCCTGCATTAAAGATTCACTGAAGGCAATTTTGATTCAATTTGTTAAAACAACTTTTGCAACAAATAAACAACAGAAGTTATTTTGCCAATGGCTAAGAAATGCCACTGGTGAAGCACCTCACCTATGGAGATTTATACAAAACCAGTGGCAATTGTCGCAATTAAGTTTGAGCGCTGTGTTGGATCTTATGCCCATAAATAATATGCTCCACAAGCACTTGCTGTGAGTATTATGTTAAATATTTTCCTTCTACTTAACAGCTTCTTGCATACAAACATTCAGTTCTATCATAGTTACACAGGGTTCAAGTATCATTAAGAAAGTTTCATTAATAAATTCATTAACTGGTTTTTCTAGGTAAAGATATGTGACATTATTATTGTTTCATGATTAAACATTACCGAGCATACCTGATTTTAAAGGACTAGCAGTGTAACTGGATGTCCGTTGTTTGCGCGGACTGGAGGCCGCTAAACAGCTGTTTTCTTTTCCTACGGCTGTTCCATGTTGAAAAGCTTTGCTGGGGTCAAAGGTCCTTTTGTTTTCAAAGGATTTTAGTTGGGTTTGTAACTTGTCGATAGTCCATTTCTGTTTAATGTTTGTTTCACGCAATGACATCACTTCCTACAAATTATAAGCAGAATAATCAATCCACAAATAAGTAAATTTGAAGAATTACAGTGGGAATACAGTAAAATATTTGTAAAATCAGTAGTATGTGTAAACAAATTAAATGTTTACCAATCAATTTGTTGGTACTAAATGCAATGCCATGAAACAAATTGTTTCTGATGCCCTTGTAAAAAGAAAGGAATATTTAACCACACACCACACCTTTTTTTTAATCAGCGGTTTAGGTGTCACATATATATTTGTGAATCGGGCATCAGAGGAAATCTGCTTCCAACATAGACTACTCATTCTGATAAGTAGCAAGAAGTCTTTTATATGTTCTTTCCCACTGACAGTACATACCACTGCCATTGATGAACCTGGTAACAGAAAAAACACCAAAATGCAATTTGAAAATCAAATGCGTCACAAGCAGACACTAACTCTGTCCTTCTTTCAAGTCTCTAGTGAAATCATTGGTATTTGATAATACAGTGACACCTATAAACCGGAATCCCGTTGGAACCGGACAAACAATTTGGTTCCAATGTGTCCATTTAGTGTAAATCTAACCCATAAAAACTGGACTCCTCTGAAAACCGGATATTTTACTTGGTCCCACTTGTTTAATATCCTGTTCCATGTTCATACTTACATTTGTCAATGCTTGTTTTTCTGTTCTCATTTTCTCTATGTGTTTTATTTTCTGTTTTTGATTCTGATGACCAAGAAGGCGAACATATTCTTGACCTAACTTGTTTATCTCAGCCTGAGCATTTTTGCTTTCACCTAAAATATATAAATGTGTTTCATACCGAGATTTGGTTAACAATGTCAACTTACGAATATCAATAGAAGAACCAGTCATTTCAAATAAACATTGAACATTTTAGCACTTGACTAATGAAATTTTGTTTGTATTGGCTACTTTTTAACAATATGGTTCATATGGTATGGCTTCATTAATACATTATTATTCAGTATTGTTAATCATTATTTTGTGGGATTATTTTGATTATTAATACATTATTATTCAGTATTGTTAATCATTATTATTCAGTATTGTTAATCATTATTATTCAGTATTGTTAATCATTATTATTCAGTATTGTTAATCATTATTTTGTGGGATTATTTTGATTATTTGGCTAATATAGTTTAACATGTTGGCAAGATAAATTTGTTGTAGAAGAATCTCTCGGGGTAAATGATGTTTTTAAGTAACTATCTTCTGTGTGCTCTTGCTGAAAGAGTGTAGAGAGGGTACATAAAATTAAAAAGCCATTTTGATTTACCACACATGATAATTCTAAAATTTATAGTATTATGATAACCTACAAATAAATCATACCCAACAAAATTTGTCGCTCCAATTCAAATGCATCAATCTGTGTCATAAATGGGGCAACTTTCTTTTCCAGTTCCTCAAACAGATCCTTCCATCTGCAAGTTTAAAAAGACAATATAATTAATTTAAGAAATATCAATAAAAATACATGCAGTTAACTTAATTACATGTACTTCACAAAATTAATACTTAATATACCAGAGATGTGGCAATTTTTATGGCATCAATCGCAAATTGAATTACTGTACCATCACAGTATACGTAATTTATGATGAAATATAATTATAGTATTTATGTAGGTGAGGAATGTTCCAAAAAAGGAAAAAAAACAAATTGTAAAAAATAAACAATTTAATAAATTCCAAAAAATAAAAACCTGGTGGGTTCCTGTAAAATTGCTTGCTACACCATCAATTGGATTATTTTTGTATCAGTTCATACATGTCACTGTCAAGAATTACAAAAAATAAGCTTTAGCATGGCCAAAGGTAGGTTAACAAAATCTTAACTAATTCGAACATGAAAGCTGGTACTTTGTCTAATGTGAACATCTACTAAATGTATTTGTTTACTTGTTATAGTTTTTGCAACAAAATATTAAATCGATTTAGAAAGGCAATAAAAATTTAATCCTTACAAAATTCAACCAATTTGTTGGAACTTGAAGTTGGTCATGAGAGAAATATTTTAAACTGTGAGTTGTTTGAATTTCATCCAGTCTATTTATCAGTACATTCACCCACTCACCGATTAATTTCTGATTTTGTGGCCTCAAGTTCATCTATTTTCATCTGGTCATGAACACTGTCCACTTCCTGCTGCAACTTTTCACAAGTTTCCTCCAACTGTCTGATAACGGCATCTCTCTCTTTCATCTCAGAATCATGAAATTCTGCCATATCCAGCTGAGATTCGGTCAGCTCGCTCTTCACTGACTCAAGGTTTTCTTCCATTTGCGTTATTTTAGCATTATATCGTTCTTTCTCAGCTGAATGCTCAACCTCAAGCTGGTGTTTGGACTGCTGCAACAAGAAAATAGTTTCTTCATGCTGCCCATATATATCTCGAAGCTTTGCAAGCTCTGCAGAAAGGTGGTTTTTGTCAGTGGAAATTCTGACGTTCTCCTGTTCAAGGTGTGCAATCTGCTTTTGATGCATGTGTGTGAGAGTTTGATGGGATTCAACTTCCTGTGTTAACTGAGAACGTAACAGATCTTTCTCGTAATTCAGCATGTCAATCTGTGTGTGTGTTGCTTTAACATCGTCAATCTTTGATCTGACTTCTCCCATTAGTTGACCTATGTTGGTTTTTAGTGTGCTAACACTCTCCTCCTGCTGCTGGTGCATTTCTTCCAGTCTGATAACATCGGCAGACAGTTGAACTTTTTCATAGGCAATGTTAACATTTTCCTCTTCAAGATGAGCAATCTGCTGCTGAGAATAAATCAACTCACTTTGCACCGATTCAAGTTTGGCCTCCAATTCATTTTTGTTAGCACTAAATCTTTCTTTCTCTGCTGCATACTCATTCTGCAGGATGCGTTTTGACTCTTGTAACATGGCAACACTCTCATCATGATCTTGTTCAGACATAACCAACTCCTGTCTCACAAATTGAAGTTTGTTTTCCAGTTCAGTTATACTAGCACTCAGTTTGTCTTTGTCGGCTGTGAGCTCATTTTGAAGTAACTCTTTTGACTTTGTTAAGTGGGAAACATTTTCTTCATGCTTTTCTTGAGATTCCTTCAACTCAGATTTTGTTGACTCAAGTTTGTCTTCTAATTCAGTTATTTTAGCACTGTATTTTTCTTTCTCTGCTTCATGATCATTCTCAAGATTCTGTTTTGACTCATGTAACAAGGTAATACTTTCTTCATGCTTCTGCTGAGATTCCTTCAACTCATTTTGCATCAATTGAAATTTGTCTTCCAATTCAATTATGTTAGCACTCAAATTTTCTTTCTCTCTTGTGAGATTCTGCTGATCCTGTTTTAAATTGTTTAACAGCGCAACACTTTCCTCATGGTTTTGCTGAGACTCCTTCAAATCAGATTTTGTTGACTCGAGTTTGTCTTCTAATTCAGTTATTTTAGCACTGTATTTTTCTTTCTCCGCTTCATGATCATTCTCAAGATTCTGTTTTGACTCACGTAACAAGGCAATACTTTCTTCATGGTTTTGCTGATGCTCCACCAACTCTTGCTTCACAGACTCAAGATTGTCTTCCAAATCAGTTACTCTTTCTGTCATAACCATTTGCTCATTCTGAAGATCATTGTTGGATTCTCGTAACATTTCTAACAAGTCAGCACATACCATTCCATCAACTTGAGACAATTCCAATTTATGTTGTACAACAATAAACTGGTCTTTTAATTCATTTATTTTAGCAGTAAATCTCACATTCTCTGCTGTATACTTATTCTGAAGATCCAGTTTTGTCCTTTGTAACAGAACAACACTTTCCTGGTATTTTTCTTGAGATTCTAGCAATTGATGATTTGTCAATTCAATTTTTTCTTGCATTTCGGTTATTTCAGCACTATAATTTTCTTTCTCTGCAGTAAGCTCATTTTGAAGATTCTGTTTTGACCTTTCTAATTGAGCAACATCTTCCGTATGCTGCTGATGTATTTGATCAAGCTTTGTAAGATGATCTCGTTCCAGTTGTGCAATCTGTTGGTAGCATGATTCAACACCATGCATTATCTGAGAATTTAACATATCCTTTTCCTTATTCAGCTTATCAATCTGTGTGTGCATTGTTTTCATATCAGCAATCTTTGATTTCACTTCTGCGGTTAATTCATCAATATTAGTTTGGGCAGCTAAAAGTTTTTGTTTCAAATGGTTTATTTCTGTGTTTTTGCTTTCAGATGAATGTTTCAGCTCTTTGTTACACTGTTTAATACTTTCCAGTTCACTTGTTAAAACTTGTAGATTCTCCTGTAAAAATATCAAAAAATAAATGCAATATATGAAAGGATAGAAATGTATTAAACAACCCAGCACATTACATGCACTCAGTCATGGATTTATTATACATATTCTATCCTCATTTCTATAAATATGGATTATAAATGAAAATTACATTTATTTGACATACCAAGCTTCACTTTTATATCACACAAGACATTTTAATTAAGTCACAGTGGATGGGATTCCATGTCACCCTGTCATTGAATATAAGATTTTAATTTTTGAACTCTTTACGATTAAGTACAGAAATGACACTGTCGGAACTCCTCGGAACCTTTCGGTACAAAATTTAACACTGCTGGAAATATTTTTAAACTACATGCTTAGATGCCCATCATGTGACTCAGAAAATAATAGGTCACGCCTCTACTATCCAAACAGCCATTATTTTTCTCTGAATTATGGGCAGTGGACATAATTCAAGTATTTGTACAAAATATCAATATTAAGGTCAACTATCCATGATTGTATGCGCATTATGGAAACCTTCTAGTGCTGCCACATAGTATTTAAGCAAATGGGTCCTTTGGGATATACATTGAGATAATGCTTAAATAATGTCATTACAGTCAAACCTGTCTTAAGCAGCCACCCAAGGGAGTAACATAAAGTTACCTCTTAATACAGATGGCTGCATAATACAGGTTATATTGTACTAAATTAACTAATTTGGTAG
>JAUTWP010143818.1:0-11276 GCA_033042655.1 Cyathermia naticoides
ACAGCCTTTGTTGAACCAGTTGTGGAGCACTGGTTGGAATGGAAAATAGCCCAAACTGCAGATGGGTCCACTGAGAAAGGTCGATCTCACGACCGACCACTTCAAAGGCGGACACACTACCGACTGAGCTACATCCTGCTCCAATCTACAGTATATGTGTGGCTGTTGGTAATTTTAGAAAAAAAGTGTTTTATTTAACATAACTAGAGCACATTTTATCATCAGCTATTAAATGTCAAACATGGTTATTTGGACAGTTTTTAGAGGATACCTGCTGCTGCCACATAGGCTACTCACTGATATGCACCAAGTGATTTTTTTATATTCATTTTCCAGGCAGGACAGCATACCACAGGCTTTGATGAACCAGTTGTGGACCACCGGTTGAAACAGAAAATAGCCAAACTGCAAATAAATGCTGTCAAACTCACCTCATTTGGTCCTCTTTCTGTACTTGTGTGAGGGGTGGTTTCTGTTTGGTTTTCACAACTTCAGTGACGGAAATTCCAACATGAGGCTTCGCTGCCACCACCTGAGTGGGAATCGGAGCAATAGCAATCTTTGGTCCCGATTGCTGAGTCTGGAACTGTCGCTGCATGGCCAGTAGCTTAGCTTGAATTTCTGGAGTCTGATTCTGCATCAGTGCTTGTCTCACAACTAAAATAAACATAGAAAATATTTATTTAAATAGCAAATCAAGGTACATCAGGGATTTCTCCAGAGGGTAAAATTGAGTACTCTAAAATGTTAAATTGTTTAAATGTTCCTGTATGAAAGTGCCAGTGATATATATCAATGAAACAGTCTAAATCATCAGAGTATCAATAAGTATCTCTCACCAGTCACATTAAAAAGAAAAGAAAGACCCCACCCTAAAAATAATTTGTACGTGACATCAAATTTTATTGTTTAAATACAAATTGTATTACATTAGTCATTACATTTTTTGTATAGAATAAAAACAAGATTGATATTTTTTAATAACGATCATTACTTTTTCTAAAGGGCTTCCAACTAATGTTAGAGAAAGGTTTCTTAATAATACAGATTTTATCATTCATTAAAGTATTTTGTAAGAGATATCACTGGGACTATAATTTGTAATATCTCTGAAGGAGATAGCACGTCTCTGTGTTTTTCTTTCTTCAACAGTTAAATTTATGTCGTCATCATTATCACAGTTTAAACGCATCCGATTTGTCCAACATTGGTAACAATGATGTCGTCAGGGAAGTACTCTCACATTTGGCTAACTTTATAACGTCATACCCCTGATGACGTCATTTTGTTTCTTGACAGGCTTTTGTAACATTCAATAAGTTTCAAATAATTGTTTACAATTATTGTCGCTAATGAAAAGAATGATAATGAATGATAAAAAAAATATACCTACCCCTTGTGTGTTTATATAATTTATCAGCACTAATTGATAAAATTATAAAAATCCTCGGTAAGCCTCAGATTTAATACTTTTATCAACTTGTGCTGATAAATTATGATATCACAACACACTCTGTGTATAACCTCTATATATTAATTTTATTTGGGAATTTTGAGTTAATGATTCCAGTATCGATGTAATCCAAAAACATGTCAAAATATATTTATCCAATGTTTTTAAAAATCTTTTAACCGATTTATTTTTACCCACCTTGTTGAACAACCTGTGGCGTTATGGCATATTTCTGAGCTGCGGTGAGAGTGGGTGACGTGGTTGTGGGTGACATCAATGGGGGCGGAGATCCAACCGGAGGAGAAGAAACCAGCACAGAAGTACGTGCTGGTGACAACAGCTGCACCGGCGACGTCATCACAGTGGTGACAGTTGGTGTTGATGTGGTCAATGTTGCTAGACTAGAGGAAACCACCGTGTTCAACACGGACTGTGGTGTGACGACGGCTGACGACTGTGGGGTGACGACAGTCAGTGCCGGTAGCTGACTTGCTGTGGTGGCTCCGGACACTACGATGGTTGGCTGTCGCGGTATTCCCGGAGACAGGACAGTTGGTTGGCGTGGGTTGGTGCCGGTTAGGATGGTTACTGGGCGTGTGGTTGCAGCAGGCACTCCCAGTGGTCGTGGGATGCTGGTGATGATGGTTTGGCCCCGAAGGTTCACCTGCTGGGCTAATGGTCGGGGTATTGCTCGTGCAATTATTGGTGTTCCTGATGACCCAATCATGGTAATAGGTTTGACTGGGCTTACTGGAGAAATTGAGGACAATCCTGGTGTTGAGACGATGGATTTGATGATGTGAGGTGTTGTAATGCTCGGCACGGTCTGCTGGCTGATCAGTGATGTTCCGGTTGTTTTCGCTGTGGTTGTTATGATTGTTGGTTTAGCCATGGTGGTTGTAGTTAGGATTGCACTTGACAATGTTCTTGGTGTGACGGGTGCTGATGATGAGATTCCAGTAGCCGCTGCTGCAGCTGAAGACACGATACTCCCATGGACTGCACCCGAGGTTAGCGATGATACTGATGGAACGATGATTCTAGTCTGGGGAATAGTTCCTGCAGAACTAACACCGACACCAGATGCCGTGTTCACAACGATGGCAGTGGGAGCGCGGACGACCGTGGGTGAGGGTCGCACTGGCTGTGATGTAGCACTACTGCTCACTACAGTGGTCGTGGCACCCACTGTGGCCACTGCTGGGCTAGATGTGGGCAGTGTTATCAGCTGCAATCTACCATCTGGTAACCTGATAATCTGTTGACCTACAGTACATAAAATAATTCTAATTAAACGTTTATACTTGACTAACATCAAAATTCCAAAGATGTTAAAAGAAAAAACAAAAAAGGTTAAAATTTGTTGACCTACAGTACATAAAACAATTTTAATTAAATGTGCTTAGTTGATTAACAGAGATTCAGATTGTTCATTAGATGGATGAAGTACATTGCACCAAACCACAATTCCTAAGCACAAAAAAGGTTAAAATCTTTTGACCTACAGTAGATAAAACATTTCGAATTAAATGTTTATACTTGATTAATATTTCTTCAGATTGTTCATTAGATGCATGAAGCACTTCGAACCAAACCACAATTCCAAATATATGATTTTGTTTTATTCTAGAGCACACTGATTTTGATCTCATCATCGACTTTTAGATGTCAAACCAAAGAAGTGACCAATAAAAAAGGCTAAAATTATTATAGAAAAAATAAATGTACTGAAGATTGATGATTATTTAGTATATTAATTTGTGTCACTAATACGTGTAGATAACTAGAAAACGGTAAGTCAAACAAAAATGATGTGAACAAAACGAGTGGAAGATAAAGAAATGGTTACCTGGAAGTAAGCCACGCACTTGCAGCTGACCCTGTGCACCCTGTATAATCTGAACATTCTGCACCTGCCCCGGCAGTCCCTGGGCAACCACTTGAGGACGGATTTGAACTGCAAGTAATTCATAAAGAACTTCAAAAACTGTTTAACCAATACAATGTTCAAACATGTATCTGTTTAAAACAAGTTTATAACCTAAGAAAAACTCTGAATTACGTAAATCAGCACATTTTGTCATTAGATCTAATTTAGAATGAAATGAATTAGTTAAAAGCAAGAGTTTTCTTAACAAATATTCCATAACTTATATTGTATCACAGAATGCTTTGTATACAATTTACAAGCAAAGTCTAATATTTAAAAACACCATTAAAACATTTGTAACACTCCAGATTAAAATCAGTCTCAGACACATAAAGATGTTTTGCATTAAACACATTAACTTTATGGCAATGTATGTTTTTTAACTTGCTCAAATGTTGCAGACAATATTTTGAAAGCATAATTTCTAACTGTTTATAATTCTGAAGTGCAATTTTAATATTACAATACATTCTTTCTCAGAAAGATCCAACTGGATATTTAGAATTTTGTATATGAACTCTTAGATGTATAAATAATGAAACAGTTTTAGATGTATAAATAATGAAACAGTTTTAATGTATAAATAATGAAAGTTTTAATGTATAAATAATGAAACAGTTTTAGATGTATAAATAATGAAACAGTTTTAATGTATAAATAATGAAACAGTTTTAGATGTATAAATAATGAAAACCATGCTCACCTTTTGCTGTCTGGATTTGCTGACCAGGTGTGACTATTTTCGTAACTGTCGTATTTGGTGAAACAATGGCCGTAGTGCTGGATGTTCCAGGTTTGGGGGCAAGGGTCACAGAGGTGGTAGGTCGCAGGGTTATCATTGTGGTTCCGGGTATCTGAACACGAACACCAGGTCTGATAGTCGAACCTGAAAAGAAACATCTCACTATATTATATACCGGTATAGAAACTTACATCATTTTCTCATTTCATCAATATTTTAACCAGATCTAACCCATGACATTTCCCCGATATTCCATTCTAATAAAGACACCTACCCCCCCAAAAAAAACCCCACTCAATTTGCTAAATATTTCAAATATTTTCAGTAACATAGTCAAATAAAATACAGTGAAACCCCTCTAAACCAGACCCCCTCTAAACCGTACAAACTATTTGGTCCCAATGTATCTATTTAGTGTAAATCTAACCCATGAAAAACTGACACCTCTGAAAACCAGACATTTTACTTAGTCACATGGATGTCTGGTTTAGACAGTCCACTTTATAAAAATAATTGTAATCGTTTTATATTTAAGAAATAAAAACGCTTTACTAAGCTCCATGGATGTCTGGTTTAGACAGCCGACTTTATGAAATAATTGCAATGGTTTGATATTTAAGAAATAACGACACATGTGTGTCTGGTTTAGACAGCCGACTGTATGAAATAATTGCAATGGTTTGATATTTAAGAAATAAAGATGCTTTACCTTGAAGGCCTACAGCAGAAATGACGGTCTTTGGCTGCATCTGGACTTGTTTGATGACCGTTGGTGTGCTGGGTGATCCCGATGTTGCGACGGTGATGGTCTTGATGTGGGCTGGCAGTCCTGCAGTTGATGACGTGAGGACGGTGTTGGATGACGTCAGGGAGCTGGTGGTGAGGGTGATGATCTTTCCGCCCGCCTCCTGTACACGCTTTGCCTGCAGAGCGATACGTTGCTGCTTCAGCTGCTGTTCCATCTGTGCTTTGATCTGCTGCGGCGTCTGTGCCGATGTCTCCTTCTGTTTGTCCTGTACAGCTGCTCGCTGCTTCTCTAACCTGAAAAACAGTTCAAACATCAAAATACATGTACTAGTGTAACCACCATCATTCTAGAACATTACCCACCAACTAAGAATATATCAGACTTTTAACAACCTCTATTTCAATATTTAGGAGTTAATTTAATATTCACTAAAATTATGAACCCAAATTATATAGCAAAATTAGCATGTGAGTCCTGTTGTCTCCTCCTCTATTTATCTGTGGCATGTAGAAGACTTTGCTGAAATGATGTATAGCTCTCCTAATGTGTAAACATGAGTTCAGTGAACATTTTGTTCAGTATCGCTACTTGAATCATTATGTAAGTTTTTGAGATCACTACACAATTTTAAAAGTAATACTATACACAATAAGTAAATTCCTAATCAATTTATAATTTTTGCTAATCAAAATATCTTTTATAAAACAAAATGTTTCCTGGAGCTAAAAAACTACCTTTATAACAAAGTCATATAAAGCTTAGTGTTTGTTTAAATGAATTACAGATCTGTTATTGGCAAGTGATTTAAAAATGTGTTTATCTCAATATAAACTTACTTTTCTCCAAACTGTTTGATTTCCCAGAGTTCCAGTTCTTCCTCTGGAACCCATGACTCTGTCACGCTGGGGTCGGTCTGTTTTGGAGATTCTGCACGCTTTCGTTCTCTTAAACCACTTCGCTGAGGAGTGTATTTTTCTGAAAAATTGTTGTACTAAAATTATAATATTCATCAGATAACCAGTGTTCACCATCACTTCATCAAAAGAAACAAAACTCCGTTACATAGGTAACTACTGCTTATAATGACTATTTATATACTAATGGATTATAAAAGATGGTTTTAGATTCCAATATTTGCAAAAACATCTGTAGCAAACATTTGCAATGGATTCTGTTTAATCTGGATTTCTGTGTGAACCAGCATGATTTCTAAATCGGCACTCTGTCTAAACGAGCATATTTTGTTGGTCCCAAATGGATCTGGTTTAGACAGTCCACTGTACCTGGATGTACCAGAATAAAAGTTGAATATCTGCTAATTTATGAATGAGTTAAAAAAAATTAATACAAATACAACACTATAGTTACCTTTTGGTTGTGCAGCAACACCAATGGGAACGACAATCTTACGAACCAGGAACTCAGATCTCAAATTGAAGGGTCCTACATCTCTGCGTTTCAGCAGCTCTGTGGTAGTGATTTCAGTTTCAGTGGAGATCGTGTTTGTCCCACCTGCCGGTGATTTCACAGACATGTCATCCCACCTCAGACAGGCCCACAGCTGTCGAAACTGAGACGCTGCCGCCGCCAGTGTTTTCAGTGTCTGTGTGCGGTACCGCCAACATGAGCGGAACACAGGCCGCGCACACGGATAAATCCAGTTTACATTGTTCATTTTGCAATTATAATTAAAACCAGAGGCTTCCTTCAGCCCCTCTTTCCGCGACAGTCTGAACACTTCATGCTTCTCAAGAACAAATATACTTTTCTTACGCAATGACGTTCTGAATTTTTGACAAACGGGTAAACTGGATTTTCCTCTGGTTGCAGAAGTCTTTCCCCGCCGCCCAGGTGCAATCCTGGTGAACTTAGCCAGCTTAAATTTGTCAGACGTCTTACGCACTGGAGGGAGTTTAGCATGCAGATCTTTGATACTCATCTTAGCAATGGCCTGTTGCAGGGCCATCTGAGCTTGCGACAGGCTCACCCCGGCTCTCGTTGCCAGCAGCTGTGCTACCGATGACGGGTCAGGAATAGGCAGACTCGAGAACGGTACATTGTTCGTGTCACATGTTCCATCTTTTGACCCTTCCTTATCCTCAGTAGCGGATTTGTCATCTCCATCAGAAACACTGTCTTTAGACTCTTTAGATTTAGAATCAGAATCCTCTTTCACATAACTGTCATTGGAATTTTCATCAGACGAAGACGCTGCTCTAAGAGTGTTCAGCAGATTGGCTGAAGCAGTTCCATTTGACTTGAGATCCTTAACACCTTCAACATCTATCTCCTCATCCTCCACTGTCGTCTTGCTCGACACATTAGACAAGACTTTCTCACCTGTAGTATCCACCTTAGTGTCACTCACCACCGCACTGCATACCACAGGACTGGATCGATCACTCGATACCTCCGATTCCTTCTTACAACTCAACTGTCTTACACAGGATGGAGAATAGCACTTAGATGTGTCTCCCTGTCGACACAGAATCGAATAACACGCATATCTAACCTTAGCACTATCTTCAACTTTGACCTCAACAGATTTTTTATCAACACGCTCCTCCGTACCATTAACAGATAGAACTTTGTTTACCTGGTCTTCTTTTTCTTCTTTATTCTCCTCTTCCGCTTCCTTCTGGTCAACTTCCATGTCCTCCTCTGCTTCCTTCTTCACATCTTCATGCGTCTGTTCATCCTTCTTTATCTCTTCCTCGTCTTTGATTTCTGTTTTCTCTTCCAGCTTCACTGTCTTTCCTGCTTCGACTTTATTCTCATCTTCCAGTTTAACTGTCTTCTCCCCGTCTCCCTTTACTTCCATCTCCTGCTTGACAGGTTTCTCTTTCTTCTCCATGGAAACTTTCTTAGCTTCTGATTTCTGATTATTCTGATACTTCAGTTTCCACTGAATCTGTTGTTCCAACGCTTGCCTCTGCTTTCTTTCCCAGTCGTCCTGTTTCTGTCTCCGTTCCAACAAGTTATCCAATCTTGAATAGGGTTTTGTAACTTTTGTGTAATGCGTTCTTTCTAGCATAGATTTGCTGATGTCAATCAAATCTACGTCAACTTTTGGAGGCAGGTGATACATAAAGTCGTCGGTAAACAGTTCGAAGCGGTTAGTGAAATCTTTCTTCTCACTACCCTCACTCTCCACCGGTTCAGTCTTAACTTCCTTCCCTGCAGATTCTTCCTGTTTAATGGACACATTCATTGAATGAGTATTTTCCTTCAGATCTGTCGACTTAGAATCTTTGTCCTTCGCAGTACCTTCCTTTTTCTCTCCCTCCGAACTCTTTAAAACTGATATGTCTGGTTTTGATTCTTTGGAATTTGCTTGAGTTTCCGTTTGTTCTGATG
This sequence comes from Cyathermia naticoides, assembly GCA_033042655.1. Classification (NCBI taxonomy): domain Eukaryota; kingdom Metazoa; phylum Mollusca; class Gastropoda; order Neomphalida; family Neomphalidae; genus Cyathermia; species Cyathermia naticoides. Next base: position 8,231 of record JAUTWP010143818.1, read on the forward strand.
AAGACTTTGCCGTCGTACTTTCTGACTGCGTCTGATCGGAATCACTAGGCTCAGTCTTGACATCACTTTCAGATTTCACGTCATCACTTTCAGATTTTACTTTGTCTTCACTTTCAGATTTCACTTTCTCATCACTTTCTGTTGGATCTACTTCCATTTTTTCCACCTGTTTTTCAGAATCAGTTTTACCAGCACTATCATCAGATGTGGCACTCTTGCTAGCACTCGTTTCTTCCCCCTCCAAGATTTTGTCCTTACTGTCTGCATGCTGAGTCTGACTACCTGCAACTTTCACCTCTATTGCACTTTTTGAATCAACTGCCGCAGCTTTCTGTTTGAGAGTTCTACGTCTCCGAGCTCGAACCTTCATGGCAACGCTGCGTAATCCGACTGTGTCTTGTGGTATGTGGTTAAACACTCGTACGGAACTCACCCACAGCCAGCCATTGCCCCCAGTCACACGATATTCCTCTCCTCGCTGTTTCCACACCTAAACACAAAAATATAAGTCAGAACAAAAAACAATGACAGGAAATGTACGCTTTTCTAACAACTACCGTTTTCAGTTAATAAATCATAAAATATCTATTAGAAGTAACAATAGCAGTCATCTTGAAATTATTTTGTTTAAAATTTGAAAAGTGATTTTGATGGGAAAGTGCTCAAAATAAAATCTCAATAGCAAACAGATATTAAGGTATATCTGGTAATGGCAGCAAGACTACTAATGGTGTTAATACCCAAGGCTTGAGTGGATATAATATTGCAGGACTCGAACTTAAGAATTTGTAACCCACAGCAATATATTTGGACACGAATGCTGAACGACAATAATTTTGATTCAACCTATGGCAATTTGTTAAAACTTAACGTTTGCAACAAATAAACATAACAGAAGAGTTATTTTGCTGGGCAACAAAACGAGTAAAGGGGCAGTGACAAGTCAAAGGGTCAGAACATTGCCAGTGGCCAAAAAATAGCCACCGGTGAAATATCTCGCCTATGGCAATCTATATACCACTGGTACTGCCATTAAGTTTGAGCCCTGTTTTGAGTTAAGTTATATTTTATTTGACTAGTAAAGGATATTCTACCTGATGCTTGAGACCGAGTGGGTACTTGATCCACACTACCGGTCTGCCGAGGTCTTCCTCCTCCTTCATCTTCCTCAGCTCCTTGTCACGTTTCTTCAGCTCCTCACGTTCCAGAGTCGTGAGTCGACATAACCGAGTGTGACCTGCGTACAAATAGATTAACTCTCACTTTCATATTTAACTTCATCTGCTAAAAACTACCTGATTAACACTGATAACAGTACAATAATCCATATAATCAATCATTCTGTGAAATGCATCATTAACATGCTAAAATGAACAGCTCAATACCATAATAAACATCTTTACAAATAGCCATCTTTTCACAATGTCAATCTTTATGAAGTTTCATAACATTTAATAAATGTGAAACTTTGCCAGTTCAATGTTTGTGACTAATGGATTGTTATATTTTAAATATTACATCAAGCAAGATGATTTAATATAATGTATAATAAATCAGTGATTTAAAAAAACTAAACTTTTTTAATCTTACAGGTTGTCTGTTATTTTAATAGGATTTTTTTTTAAATCTTGACAAACAAGACAAATCAAATAGTAGTCAGCGTGTAAAAACACTGGGACAGAGCTTTCAAATTAAGCCGGCAGAATTTCCGGCTACTGGAGCCTCGTGTGGCGGCTACTTTGCACTCAACACCCAAAAATATTAATATGCATGTTTTTGTGACAGTATTTACATAATGCCAAAGTATTATAACGCCTGCTACTTTAACCTAATCAGAGCCCTTAAAAGTACCAGGCCTCCGGTGGCAAATCTCCACCTGAAACAGCTTTTGCCACTGCCTACTTTTTGTTGATGGTAGAAAAAAATTGCTTTCTCTTCTCTAATAGTCTTCTAAAAAAAAGGATCCACACTGCCCCTGCTAACATCACTGTTGTACCCTGCTACTTCTCAAAACTATTGAGGGCTCTGCCTAATACCGCTCTACTCAAAAACAATTTGAAAGCCCTATTGGGATATAACTATCATATTGTAAAACAGCACAAACCTAGTGAATCCTGCCACACAGGGAGAAACAGAACTGGTTTGATACAAGCTTCAAGAATAGCCAGAGCCAAGCCGAAGTCTTGCGGGTTGTGACACATATGTACAGCTTTCTGCCAGTTCTGCCGGTGCACCGACCAGTTGGGATGTAGGAATGGAGTTGGAATGTTATTCTCCAGTTGAGTAATGCTGAGTCGTAGAGTGGACACTATGAGCGTCCGACTGCCATAGATGGAACCGTTCCACTTGAAGTCACTTGCAGGAGTAAGACTGAACTTGTGTGATAGATGTCTGCGTTTGTCTCGCTCCTCGTTATGCTGGTGCTTGTTAAGCGCCAGACTGTTGGTAGAGTACTGGTTTTGATAGAGCTTGTAGTTGCCTTCAGCACCTAGAAATCACAATTTATAACAATTCCAGAAAATTTATGTTTGTCAAATTGAAGAAATCTTGGAGCAGACTCTAAACAATGCTAAATTTATCAATGCAAAATAACAACATAAACAAAACCATAATAAAGTTTAAAGCGGCAGTATCTGTTTAAAAAAATTTTTTTAACCATTTAGAATATATCTTGTACATTTGTTTGATGGCCACCATGTACCATAATTAGGTCATGCGAATTGAACTACGACAGCAATAGCAGTCCGCTCTTCGTTGAGTTATAGTGCAATTTTCGTAATCTAATTACGGTACAGTAGATTGTTATAGCAGAAGAATGGAGCATGGTGGGCATCAAACAAATGTACAAGATGTATTCTAAATGGTAAAATAATAAAACAAACAGACACTGCCACTTTATGTAACATAAGGAATGCAACATTAAAAAACCCTAAAAACTTCATAATCAACCTAGATACCAATTAAAGTAAAGTTTGTTTTGTTTAACGACGCCACTGGAACACATTGATTTTTATCTTATCATCGGTTATTGAACATCATTCATATG
>JAUTWP010143929.1:0-11274 GCA_033042655.1 Cyathermia naticoides
GAATATAAAGCCAATCGTAAAAAAGCACCAGATGATTTATACGAACAAATTCCCATGTGCCAAGAATTGTTAAAATCCTATGGTATACCAATTTATATTAAAAAAGGATTTGAGGCGGATGATATTTTGGGAACAATATCTAAGGATCCGGAGATAGAAAAGAAATTGGATACGCTCATTGTTACCGGCGATATGGACTTAGCCCAGTTGGTGGATAAAGATACCAGCATTTTTACTTTACGTCGAGGAGTTAAGGATACAGTAATTTATGACGAAAAGGGTGTGCTGGAAAAATATGGCATTAAGCCGGAGCAGATAGTTGATTATAAAGCTTTACGTGGTGATCCCTCTGATAATATTCCCGGAGTAAGAGGCGTTGGTGATAAGACAGCAGTTGATCTTTTACAAAAATTTGGACATCTTAAAAATATTTATGAAAATTTAGATAAAATTGAGAAACCAGCCGTCAAAAAGAAGTTAGAGGATAATAAACGAGAAGCCTTTTTGAGTTATAAATTGGCTACCATTGTCACAGATGTTGATGTGGAGGTTGATTTAGGAGAAGCTCGAGTTGATAAATTTAGTAAAAATGGTTTAGCTCAATATTTACAAAACATGGGTTTCCATAGTTTATATAAAAGATTAATTGAGGATGGCAACGCCCAAGGAAAAGAAAAGAAAACTGCCAGCGGAAAGAAAAAACAAGAAATAAATTTTATAGAATTAAGCACAAAGAAAGAGGTAAATAAAATAATCACTAAAATAAAAAAGGCAAAAGCCTATTCTTATTTTAGTGACAGTGAAGGGGAGAAATTTTATTCCGCTAAAATATTCGGTCTAGGAATTCATATTCAGGGTATGGAAATTTATTACATTCCTAGCGAGTTATTAAATGAGCTTAAAACTGTTTTTACTGACAAAAATATTAGAAAAAATGGCTATGACATCAAATTAGACTTAGAACTATTAATGACAAAACAAAATTTCAGTAATATTAGAAGTGAGGATTTTTTCGATGTAAAATTAGCCGGTTATTTATTAGGCCAAGGGAAGAGAAGCAATTTAGAAAAAGATATTTTCACAGAATTTGGGGAAGGTTTTCAGCACGACGGTAAGCAAGGAGAGCAGGCCAGCCTATTAAGTAATTTAGATGAAAACAGAAAAAAACTAGTAGCTGAAAAAGCCCACTGGATAACTAAACTAGCTGGAGTTTATGAAGATAAATTTAGTAGTAAGGAAAAAGGTTTAGGTAAAGTTTTTTATGAGTTGGAAATGCCCCTGATTTCGGTTTTGGCTCAAATAGAAGTTAATGGAATTAAAGTTAATAGGACAGTTTTGGATAAATTGTCAGAATTTTTAGGTAAGAAATTAGAACAACTAGAGAAAAAAATCTATAAATTAACTGGCGAAAAATTCAATATAAATTCTCCCAGTCAGTTAGCAGAAGTTTTGTTTGAGAAAATGAAATTATCCACGGAAAATATTAAACGAGGCAAAACTGGCCTTTCTACTGATGCTGAGCAGTTAGAAAAACTAAGGGATCTTCATCCAGTCATAAAATTCATTGAAGAGTATCGAACCTATGCCAAATTAAAAAATACCTACGCCGATCCCTTACCAGAATTAATTCAAGAAGATGGCAGAATACATACTAGTTTTAATCAAACGGGAGCAATCACCGGAAGACTTTCTTCTTCCGATCCCAATTTGCAAAATATCCCCAAGTATGGGGAGGTATCTGAATTAATTAGACAATCTTTCGTGGCGGATAAAAATAAAGTTTTAGTTTCGGCTGATTATTCCCAGATTGATTTACGGGTGGCTGCCCATCTTTCTGGAGATCCCAAAATGATGCAAATTTTTCTAGAAGGAAAAGATATTCATCGTTCCACCGCAGCCTGGGTTAATAATATTCCTTTGGAAAAAGTTACTGACGAGCAACGAAGTGAAGCCAAATCTTTAAACTTTGGCATCCTCTATGGCATGGGAACCTATGGTTTTATGCGAGACAGTGGTGTTAGCCAAGAACGAGCGGAATTTTTTATCCAACAGTATATGAAAACTTTTTCTAAATTAAAAGATTTTATTAAAAAAACAAAAGAAACAGTTTTGGAAAAAGGATTTGTAGAAACAGAATTCGGGCGACGGAGATATTTGCCCAATATCAAAGCTAGCAATTATCAAGTTAGAACGGGAGCAGAAAGGGCGGCCATTAATTTTCCCGTGCAAGGGCTAGCTGCCGATATTATGAAACTAGCAATGCTAAAAGTAGATGAGGAATTATTACAAAAAACCAATTATAAACTAGAACTCCAAATCCATGATGAATTAATTGTGGAAGTAGACAAAGACAAGGCTAAACAATTTGGTCAAAAAATGAAAGAAGTTATGGAAAATGTTTACAAACTCAAAGTGCCTCTAGTAGTCGACGTCAGTATCGGAAAAAATTGGGGAGAACTGTAGGATAATTAAAAATTAAGAATTAAAAATTAAAAATAAAAGAGAGAGGTCCCCAGTTAGTCAATGGGGCAAGCTATTCCTCTTTTGTAAAAAAATACCTTAGGTTTTAAATGTTTTTTAATTTGTAAAATAATACCGTAAATATTTACAAAACAAAGAGAGGTGCGACCTCGTTGTTTAATAAGAAAATAAAAGGCCACCGGAAGGGCGTGACCTTTTCGGTGGCAAGATAATGTAGATGACAATTGTTATAATCCGTCATCTACACCAACTTCTTCTAGAATCTTCCAAATGTTTATTGTCCATAAAAGCAGGACAACAAATGTTACATAAATGAAGATTAACTCCATCTTTATGTTTTTTTGAGAAATGGAAATGTATATTGCTATTCCTCCAAATATTGCAACGGTGGGTAGGACAAAAAACCAAAACCTTTTCCGTTTAAGAAAAATAAAAAAATCATTTTTGATCAGGATAATTAGGTTAATAATTGACCATGTTCCAAGGAGACCAATGAAAAACATAGCCAATATATGCTCATCAATGTTTTTGATGTTGTCAATTTGGCTTATGCCGTAAGTTGTCATTAATAGCCCTCCTGCAAAGTTAAACAATGGCCATTTATTGTCAGATTTTTGTTTGGTCATAGCAATACTCCTTTGGGATTTTCTTTTTCCCATGCGGGTGTTAATGGAAGGAACAGATAATTTTCATTTTCAGATTATCACAGGGGAGGGGATTGTCAAGTTGACAGATTGGTGTAATGTATTACAATTAATACAGATGAATACATTTAATAAGTTGGTAATAAAAATATGGCCCAAACAATTAAGCAAAATCAAACAGTTACTTTTCGAGTTGATGAAAAGGTGATTAAACAATTAGATAAATTGTCCGTGTTAATGGATAGACCGCGGTCTTATTTTTTAAAGCAGGGCGTAGAAAATATTTTAGATTTATATGATTGGCAGTTGGAAAAAATTGCCGAAGGAGAAAAACAAATTAAACAAGGTAAACTCGCTACAAAGGCAGAAGTAGATAAAGCTTTTAGGTTGTAAAATTATGAAGATAAAATTTGCCAAGCAATCGATTAAAGATATTGATAATATTTATAAATATATCCTAGAGCGAAATGATAAAAACGTAGCTCGGAAAGTTGTTCATCAAATAAAAGATGTTATTGATAATTTAGGGCTTTATAAACATTTGGGAATAAAAGTTAAAAAAAGTATTAGGAGGGTAGTTATTCCTGGCTTACCTTTTGTCATTGTATACAAAATTGATAAACAAAATAAAATAATTTATATTCTAACAATTCTTCACACGGCGAGAAAGTTTTAGTTGTTTATAGTATTTTGTATTTTTCAAAAAAAAGCGTATAATAAAAATAACTTAAAAAATATTTAAAAATTAAATAAAAATAAATGGAAGAAAAAAAAGATTATAAAATTTTAATTGTAGCAGTTATTGTTTTGCTTTTAGCCGGAATCGGGTTTTTTGCATTTAATAGCAAGGGGCGAAAAGCCAAGCCAATAATTGTAGATAATAATCAAAATCAAGAAGAACAGATTGAACCCTACGAGATGAAAGAGGGCATGAGTCCAATTAGTGGAGTAGAATGTGAGAATTGGAATCGCCGACCATTTGCCATAATGTATTCTGGTGATATGGATGCTCGACGAAATTTCCGTAGTCTATCCCAAGCCGATCTTGTTTTGGAGATGGATCATCGAGCTACTCATAGTCAGCCTCGAGTAATGGGCGTTTATCAATGTGCCACACCAACAGCCATGGGTCCCATGCGTTCCGGTAGAGTCGACCATATCAATGTGGCTAATTCCCTGGATGCTATTTTTGTTCCCTGGGGAGGTTCTAGCGTTGCTAAAAATGTTTTGAAAAAACACTGGGTAGAACATATTGATTGTAACGGGGAGGTTCCACCAAGTGGTTCAGGTACGCCTGCTTGCCGAAAAAATGCTTCCCTATTAGTCTCTCCTTTACATAGTGCTGGTGCAGCGTTTTCTAATTTACCAGAGTTAATAAAAATTGCCAAAGCTAATAATTATCGGATGACAAGTGAGAGTAAAGGATTTCATCACCAAGGTGATTTAGCCAAAGATAAACGACCGAGTTATGGATTAATTAAAGTAAAACAAGTTTTTCCCTATCGAGCAATTTATAAATATGACTCAGAAACAAATAGTTATAAAAGGTTTTTACAAAAAAAAGAAGGAGCAATTTTGAAAGCGGATATTGATCAGGCGACTAAAAAACAGTATGCTCCAAAAAATATTATAACTATAATTACCAAAAAAGAAGCCTGGCGAACAGATATTGATTATAAAAGCCAGGGGTTAAAAGATCCTTGGGAGGGAATCGATGAGCACCACCGTCAAAATGATAGTGGAGGGTATCCAAATTTTCAATTAGGTGATCCTTGGTTTGATCACAAGTTCGAAGGCCCAGCTAGATTTTTCTTTAACGGACAGGATATTAAAGGTGTTTGGAAGAAGAAAAAAGGAGTTGGCGAGCCTTTTAGATTTTACGATGATAAAGGAGAACCAATTAAATTTGTTCCCGGACAAATTTGGATGCATGTTTTATCTCAGGATAAACATGTAAGCTATGCGGACCAACCTTCAGGCCAGAGTGATTTGTAATTTGTGACAAGAAATTAAATTTGATAAAGAAAAATTCAGACTGCTTAACCAAATTGGTTGAGCAGTCTTTAGCTTAGGGCATTGGAATAGTGGAATAAAAGACAATGTTCCGGATAGTCAAATTCACAATTTTGGTCATTGCAACGATACCAATTTTTTTCTAACCAACAATAACATATTAACTCACCCTGAAGACAAACTGGACACTCAAAATCAGTTTGCCACTCCGTTATCTCTTTCGCTGATGTTGTTTCATCTTTCATCATTATCTCCAGTTAGGAAAGAGCTAAAAATATTTTTATGAATACAAAATTAGAGTAAATCAAAATCAAATTAAAAGCAATAGCAAATATCTATTTAGGCCTTGTATTATTATAAAGAATGGTATAAGGTTTTTATAGAGGAGGAGATCTTTAAACAATGGGATAAACTTTTTGTCCGTAACTTATATTAGGGGGAAGTATAAATGGGTAAAAACAAAAAGACAGTTTCTCTAAAAAGGAGCAGAGAGGCTGATCCGATATTTTCTATGGTTGGATTTGCGTTAATCTTTTTAGGCGTGCTGTTAGTTCTTTCCGTGGGCGGATATATACTTTATGAAATTATTTGGCAGGGGAAAAACTTACCATCCATTATGGAAATTATAGAATTGTTAGCAGGAGTATTGATAATAATTCTAGGCGCCTTTTTCCTCTCTCTGGTTTATACCGACTCGGAGGAAGAAAAAAGGATGGCACAAAAAATAATGTTTCCAGATGGGTAATACCTACTGGGAAACAAAAAAGTAGAACCGGCACAGGAAGCGCACTCCCTGTGACCGGTTATTTTTTTCTTAACACATCCATTTAATTATGCTAGACTTTAGATACTAGAAGGATAATTAATCTGCAAAATACAACAATGAAATTTTTGTATGGTCCAGAAAAATATTTAATTCAACAAAAACTATTTGAATTAAAAAGAGACTTTAAAAATCAAAACCCCGAAGCAGAGGTGGTTGATTTTGATTTGGACGAAAATGATTTAACGGAATTGCAAGATTCTTTATTGCAAGGGCAGGGGCTATTCAGCACCAAAAGATTTATCATTATAAAAAATAGCCTTAATCAAAATAAAACAGAGCAGGAAAAGTTAAAAGATTTTTTACAAAATAAAAAAATCTGCCAAGATGAAAATTCAGAAATTATTTTTGCCGAAACAAATGAAAAAGGTGCCAAGAGTACTAGTACAAAACTAGGGCAATATTTAAAGCGACAGGGTGAAAAAATGGAATTTAAAAAGAAAAATGATGATGAATTACAACAATGGGTTAATGGGGAATTTTTAAAAAGAAGTGATAAAAAAGTAACCGTAGACTTAATGGCGCTTAGGGAATTAATTTTGATTACTCGAGGAAATCTCTGGCAATTATCCAATGAAATAGACAAATTAATAAGTTATCGTGAACAAGGTAATATATCCGTTGCTGATGTAAAAAAACTTTGTTCTGGAAAAATTGAAGCAAAAATTTTTGATTTAGTTGATGCCATTGGTGCTAATGATAAAAAAAGAGCTTTGCTTTTGAAACAACAGTTAATCGACCAGGGTGACAATGAATTTTATATTTTTACCATGATTATTTTTCAAATTAGAAATCTATTAAAAGTTTCCGAGTGTTTACAAAAAAGGATAAAAGTTCCAGCCCTAATTAAACAAAAAACTGGACTGCACCCCTTTGTTATTCAAAAGACCATCAATAATTTACAAAAATATTCTCCAGCTAAAATAAAACAAATTTACCAAATGGTGGCAGAAATTGATAGGCGAACCAAAATCGGAGAAATAGGGATGGAAAGAGCTTTGGAGTGGTTGATTGTGCGAATGTAAGCGCTTCGCTTTAAGAATTTAGAATCTAGAATCTAGAATCTAGAATTATGATTTTTAAAGTTAAATTTACTGAACAAGCCTTGCTTGTTCAGTTTGCATTTTTTCGCTTAAAATGATATAACTAAAGGGAAAAGATTAATTTTGAATTTTCAATTTTGAATTTTCAATGAAATTATAATGTTTTAATTTTTTATTGATAATCGTTACAAATAGCGATATATTTTTATTTAAATAATTCATAAATTAAGTATTCAATCAAAATGCAAAATTCAAAATTTATTTAAAACTTAAAATTTAAAACTTAAAACTATGAAATATATCCCAACCATCGGAATGGAAATTCACGTTGAACTTGCTACTAAAACCAAGATGTTTTGTGGTTGCAAAAACGGAATGGGCCTGGAAAAGGAGTCAAATAAAAATATTTGCCCAGTTTGTACTGGTCAACCCGGAGCAACGCCAGTTCCAAATGAGCAGGCCATAGAATTTACAGCTAAAGCTGGCTTAGCTTTGGAATGTACAATTTCTCCAGAATCAAAATTTGACCGAAAGAATTATTTTTATCCAGACCTGCCAAAAGGCTATCAGATTTCTCAATATGATTTACCAATTTGTCGTGATGGAAAATTAAAAGTTAGAGTAAGAAAAGAAGGCGAGGAAAAAGGTAATAATCAGGCAAAAACCTATGGTAAAACAGTAGGTATTCACAGAATTCATCTTGAAGAGGATACAGCTAAATTAACCCATCAAGTTAACGGGGACAGTCTTGTTGATTTTAATCGTTCTAGTGTTCCGTTAATGGAATTGGTTAGTGAGCCAGACATTACTTCATCTACCGAAGCTAAAAAGTTTTGTGAAGAACTACAATTAGTTTTTCGATACATTGATATTTCTCCAGCCGACATGGAAAAAGGACAAATGCGTTGTGAAGCAAATATTTCTTTACACAAAGAAGGAGAAGATATTTTAGCGGGGACAAAAGTGGAGTTGAAAAATATTAATTCTTTTCGAGCCATTGAAAAAGGAATTGAATATGAAATAGAAAGACAAACGGAAATGTTAGACAATGGCGAAGAGATTATTCAAGAAACTAGGGGCTGGGATGAAAATAAAGGAGAAACTTTCAGTCAAAGGAAAAAAGAAAACGCTGATGATTATCGATATTTCCCTGATCCAGACTTGCAACCTTTTGAGTTCAAAAAAGAATATTTGAGAGGTTTAATGGATAAATTACCAGAATTACCAAAGGAACGACGAATAAGATTTCAAGAAGAATATGATTTACTTCCAGAAAATATTGAAACATTGGTAGTGAACAAAGATTTGGGAAATTATTTTGAAGAAGTAGCTTCGGAATTGACTGAGTGGTTGGCTTGCGAAGGTGAACAAGTTGATGAGAAGAAAAAAACCAAAGTCTATCGTTTGGCGAATAGCTATCTTATTACGAATTTATTAAAATTAATGAGTGACAATGAGACACAAGTTAGTAATTTACAGATAACCGCAGAGAATTTTGCCGAATTAATAAAAATGATTCATCTGGGAGAAATTAATTCCTCTACTGCTCAAACTGTTCTAGAAGAAATGTTTAAAACCGGCGGTGACCCGTCACACATAGTTGAGGAAAAAGATTTAGGACAAGTGTCCGACACAGGAGAACTAGAAAGCATCGTGGATAAAATTTTAAAAGATAATCCATTAGCCGTAGAAGACTTTAAAGCCGGCAAAGAAAATTCCATCAAGTTTCTAATGGGACAAGTAATGAAGGAGACTAAAGGAAAAGCTAACCCTCCGATAGTATTAGAAATGTTAAGGGATAAAATGAAATAAGATGTGATTGAGCTGATCAGCCTTGGGCTGGAAGGAGACTAAAGGAAAAGCCACCCCCCCCAATGGTCACGAAATACTTAAAAGGAAAATGAAATAAGCTCCAATTGGTTGAGTTTTGTAAAATAATAAAGCCCCAGCCAGAATAATTTTTCCGACCAGGGCTGTTAACATCTTGATTCACCAGCCTGCTGCCAAGAAGAATACTCCCAATACTCCTGCGACCATTAATACAAAAAAAAGGATTAGAAGCATTATAGCCAAGAAGGTTCTCCATATTGTTCCCCATGTTAGCAGTGGGAGTAACCAATGGAAAAATTCAGGAATACCTGAACTGAAGACCCACCAGGTGCCATATATGACAATCGCAAAGCCTACCAGGCAGGCGATTAAGGTGAATATTGTTTTTACTGTTCTCCACCAATTATTCCTATCTATAATTTCTATAGCAATTATAGATAGGATAATGCCCGTAATGGTACCGATAACTCCAATCCAATGATGTACAATTGGAATTATCAAATAATTAAATAAAGCTGATCCAAAATAAAACAGGGCAATGCAGGTAATAATTATTTTTACTGGGACACAACCAGCCGACCACATCTTATTAACATAGACATTTCTTTCTTCTGACGCCAACAATGGCATGCCAGGAGAAATTATCCAACTAAAGAACTTTTTTAACATTGTATTTCCTCCCGTAAATTATGATTGCCACAAAAGGCCATCTCTTTATTTGTTTTTATAGTAACAGAGCAAGGAGCATTTTGTCAAATTGGTTTTAAAAAATAAGAACTATATATAATTGATTTATTAAATAAAAATGTTAGTATTAGTAATGAAGTCAATATAAAAATTGCATAATTTGACAGGGCAGAAAGACAATAAGAGTGTTAAAAGAAAAAATCAAATAAAGGGAAGTTGAAAGTTTATAAAGTTAAAAATTAAGGGAAATTAAATTGGTCTATGACAAGTAAACATGACCAACAAAATAAGATAATTCTTTTTCAGGACAAAAAAATCCGGCGGGTTTGGTATAAGGACGAATGGTGGTTTGTGATAAATGACATCATTACAATTCTTACAGATTCTGTTGATCCAGCACAATACTTTAAGAGAATAAAATCTCGTGACGAAGAGTTAAATAAATTGTTAAAACAGGGAGGGGTACAATTTGTACCACCCCTTATGTTACCAGTGGAAACTGCTGGGGGTATGCAAAAAATGTATTGTTGGAACACTAAAGGAATTTTTAGGTTGATTCAATCCATCCCTTCGCCAAAGGCAGAGCCTTTTAAAAGATGGTTAGCCAAAGTTGGTTATGAACGAGTGCAAGAAATTGAAAATCCGGAATTGGCTCAAGAACGAATGAAAAAGATTTATGAACAAAAAGGCTACCCAAAAAATTGGATTGATAAAAGATTACGAGGTATTGCAGTTAGACAAACACTTACTGATGAGTGGAAAAAACGAGGAGCTAGTGAAAATATTGAGTATGCTATTTTAACTAATGAAATAATGCAGGGTACTTTTGGAATGGATGTTGCTGGGTATAAAGAATTTAAGAATTTGCAACGAGAAAATTTGCGAGATCACATGACAGATTTGGAATTAATTTTGACAATGTTGGGTGAAGCGACTACAACAAAACTAACAACAGGTAGAGATTCTAAAGGGTTTAAAAAGCTGAAAAAGGATGCCAAAGACGGTGGCAGAGTAGCTGGACGGACACGAAAAGATATTGAACGAGTTTCGAAAAAGAAAGTGATTAACAAGAGAAATTATTTGGATATTGCAAGTGATAATAAAAAGTTAAGATAATTTAAATCCCATGGCTTTAGAGGCAACACATATGCGGTTTGCGCTTGATCTAAAAGATGAATATCAAGCAATAGATTTAGAAAAATATATTGTCGGTTCAATTTACCCTGATAGTAGATATGTTACCGGAATAGATAGAACTTTAACTCATGGTGAGTGGATATTGGCTGATGATTTTACCGTAGATGATTTTCATAAAGGTTGGCAGGTTCATCAATTGGCAGATGATATTCAGACGGAAATTATTAAGGATTATTTTCCAAAGCTGGTTCCAGTTTTTGCCAAAGAAGATAAAATGATTAAAGATGAGTGGCCAATGTTTTCAGCAATAAAAATTATTCAAGACATGAATGATTTGCAAAAATTTGATTTACAGCAGAGTGTTAAATGTTTGGAAAATTATGTTTTTAATCCCAATGGGGAGGATATTAAAAAAGTGCGGAAATATAATCAAATAATGATTGATTTATATAAGAATAAAAAGAAAACAACCATAGAAGATAATTATCAAATGTGGTTGGCATTAGGAGTAAATAGAGAGTCAGCATTGAATATAAAAAAACAAACGGAGGAGTTATTGAACAATGTAGAAATTGTAAAAAAGATCGAAATGATTTATGATGAAATGTTAAGAAGG
>JAUTWP010144040.1:0-11274 GCA_033042655.1 Cyathermia naticoides
ATATATATACATGAATTAAAACTCTTGTTGGTTGGATATACATATTTTTGTGCTTACATCTAAGGTTGAAGCACGCTATCATGGGTACACAGCTCAGATTCTAAGTAATGAAACAAATAGTCTGATCCATAAAACTAGATATTACCTCCGTCCTATAGTTAGTAAGAAAAAGTGCAATAAAACCATATGTTTTATAAAAGTCTGGTTTGGACAAGGATTCCTAGGTATGTAAGTCTTATAGCATTTTACATTCTCTCGGACTTATATTCCTACGGACTTCTATTCCTATTACACCGGCACTCTGTCTATACCAGCATTTTGTGTTGGTCCCAGTTGGATTCAGTTTAGACAGAGTCCATTGTAATGTGTTGAGTTGGTTACACCCATGTCTGCCTTACCACAACATAAACGTCACAATGAGATTCAATTGTGTTCTATCAGATCAGATGGTCTGAGCGACTTCAAGTAGCAATGAACTCGACCACCATCTCTTTTAGATCGCGTTCTTTAAACAAGATAGAGGTTTTCAACGTGGATTTTTCATCTGTTGTATCTCTTATGTGTACCTTCTTAGTGTTAATAACCAATCTAAACGAATTAAGGCAACTCGAGCTATGACAATGGCGGTATACCACGGATACAACCAATTGACATATACGAAGAACACGTCATCTGCAATTCTGGAGTCTAAAACATGATATGATTGGCTTGTATATGTTTTAGTTTTGTGAGTATTATTTCTATATTTGTGAATAATGTGAGACGGAAATACACAATTTGTTATGCGTCGATAATGAAGTATATAACATTTCCTTTCTTGTTTATATATAGTTTTCAATATTTATTCTGGTCGTACTTGTATTTTTTAAAACTATATTTCTTTCATAAATTAGGAAAAAAATGTAAAGATTTTTTTTAAATATTTAACGACGCCACTAGAGCACATTTATCATATAATCTGTTATTGGACGTCACATTTTTAGAGGAAACCCGTTGCCGCCACATTAGCTACTCTTTCCGATAAGCAGCAAGGGGTATTTTATATGCGGACATGTTACCGTCTGAGCTACGGCAGGCACCTTCATAAATTAGGAAGGATCTATTAAACCTTAATAAACTATAATTATTTGTTTTAACACAAACACGTTATTCACTTTGATCAAATACTGGAATGACATTTTCATTCTGTTTGTTCAATTTTATTAAAATGACTTGTTCCAATATGAAGGAATGCGTCTGGTGGGACTACCTCTAAAGACAGTTGTTTGTTTTAATGTTGTCATCAAGCCCTGACTCTATTACTTTCTGCTTCAGATACACCGATGTAATAGCACAGGCTCTTTTTCCAATTTCACTTTCTAATAAAGAACAGGACGCAGCATACTCCAATCAATTGTGAAAACTTCATTATGGGAAGACATGGGACGTTATGACCGCCAATGACCACTGATACCCAGAGGCGATATAGCGCCTCCTAGCGGTAAGTGGGGCTCAAGAAGCACCAACGATCTCACTATGGAAACAAAGCAATATGTCCAATCAATCAAGACAGATAAAATAACTAACCTTTTGTTTTCAATTTCGCGTGGACAAAGCCAGAAGCATTGGACTTATTCCATACTCTATAGCGAGGCAATGCTTGTATTGATTTTTTGACAGTGCGCGGCTATAAGTTTATGGGAATGCATCCCTTATACAACCCTCCAGAAATGTGCATTAGTAATCACCATAGAATATTGATTGCTGACAAGCCTCCTGGTAATTTTCTGCCATGCTAGTCAGGGTTTTAGCTTTGGTTCTTCGGTGCTTGTCACACTGGCCATCAATTAAAAGAGAAAAGCCGAGCATGCCGAAGGTTATTTCGCTACTAACTGATAATGGCTAGATTTGTCACACGAGCGTTGTGTTCAATGAGCGAGCAGACGACCAGAAATCCAGATCTGGACAGATAGAAATTTAATCATTTCCGGTAGCTACTGGAAGCGTTTTGATGCCAATATGGCCGCCTGTATCAGCTAGTATTGGGAAGACATAGTGGTGCTGTAGCCGCACATGCTTAAAACGAATCTCATGACTTTATCCAATTTAAAGCCATAGGAACGCCATTCTCGCGCCTGGTGATGACCAGCTCTCATCTATTATTCATACAGAAGGCACTACCAATCGGCGGCAAGTGTCGTCTGCGCAGACTCCGACAAGGATGTTCTGACGAGGACTCCTAGTGATGGTATGCAGGCGTTAATTCCAATGTGCTGGACTAAGCGTCTGCAGGCACCGACTCGAGAATTTCTGTCATCCAAGACATTGTCACCGGCCACCATTCTGCCAACATACGGTAACGTTTCTTTCAAATTTCTCCGTGTGACAGCTCGCACAATGCGACAGACAATGCAACATTATTCGTCTCCTAACAGAGTCTGTAGAATTATGTGTCAGAATGTCAACTGAAAGAAGCAGAAGTTGGAATGCAGGCTGGTATCATCGATACAAGTATCAAACAGTTCCACGAACACATGCAACCAAGAAGCCATTCGCAAAATTCAGGATTTTGCTTTTGATGATTTTGACTTATCGACAAGAACAGACGATGCAGTTTGTATTATCCTGGTTACCACCGCATCGATTGTTTTATGTATTTTGGTAAGAACCTTTTTCTACACCAGCACAGGTTAATTTTTTTTTTGCATTTTTTTCCGACTAAAATGCAATAGGTCTCGAGTGCATCAGATGGGAATTGAAGACGTTGAGAAAAGACGACATTCATTCAGCAAGGTAAGTCATTATGTCGTATATACTATTTCAAATAATTATTTTTTAAATTAGTTTATATTGATAATTTCCAAATATAATTAAAAGTAAATAATCTTACTTTACTTAACTTTTAAACTAGTGAACGCACTTCTACTTTTGAAACTGGATTCGTTTGATAATATCTAATATGAATAAACATAAACTAAATATAAACAAAATATAAACTAAATATAAACTAAATATAAACTAAACATAAACTAAATATAAACCAATACTTCTCTGTGTGCGGAAGTGCGGTTTTGATTATGTTAAAAGTTTATTGTTCACTTTTCAATTATTAATAAGGAGGAATAAAATATATATTATGATTTTTTTACAAGAAACATTGCTTAGTAACGCATTCCGCAATTGACAATCATATTTCTGAAAACATTTAGTTGAAATGCCGTACATTTATGATTTACTCTATTCATCTACTCTACTAAACACGTCACTTTCATTAAAATAATCCGTACTATTATTGTGTATATAAATATAAACATTTCTAAATTGAGTTGTTTATACAGATAAAAGAAACGTGTGAAAGAAATACCGTTGCATAAACCAACAATAAGCGGGTGGTTCAAATAGAACAAACCCGCTATTGATCCGGTCTGCGCATATTTGCAGAAAATCCTATTGATTCACGTTACAGAAAGAATGAATTTCATCAAGTATTTTTTCTGACAATGCTGAATAGCTGAAATTACAAAGACTTTGCAGTTAGAATAACGAGTAAATCGAGCGCCTTCGTGTCACAATCTTTGCCCTAGAAATCGATTTTTTTTTCAGCGCATGCATTCGCTCGTGCATTTAATTTTCTTTAATATCCTTTCGTGTTTACGCCACCCTTGCACATGGACCAATCCGAAGGAGGAATCCCTAAGCAGTGGGCATCTTCTCTAGAACATGCTGGATTCCACTGACAGCTGGCCGAGTGTCGAAGGGTCGGGATGAAATTAGGAACAAGCTTATTACTATTTTTATTCGATGGACACTTTTGTAATGATTCTTTATTTGGTAACGGCGCTAAAGGTTTCATTCGTTTCTTAGGTTCGCTTAATTTCAAAGGAACACGGAACTGATGTCATTGAGAAATGTCTTGAGTTTTCCGAGCTTTAAAAATATACTCGGAACAAATCAATTCGTAATTTAAAAAAGTTGAATTTAGATAAAAAGCGAACTTGAAATTACGAAAAGGTCAACAGTTCTGTCGATGAAATAACTTTTAAAAAAGGAACAAAGGAAAAGAAAAGTGTTTTACTGAAGAAAAAAAACAGAGACAAAAACACCAGAATTTAAAACACGAACAAAATAAGGATAAACGTTGTTGCAAAAGGTTATTTTTGAAAATAAAACGTTGCAAATTAGCAATTATTTTGAAACAAAAGAAATTACGAGATGCGTGCGACACACTTAAGAATTGGAAAACAGAAAGGAAAATGAGAAAAAGGATGCATTAGAATGTAGCATGGAACATGTCTCGTTAAGAAAGAATTGCTGGCTTCCAGGTGCCGAGGACAAACTACTGTAGGTAAGTGAAGCGTCACTAATTTGATATCAATACGTTAACGATGTATTGTGCGTGCTTTGTTGACGTGCTATATTAACTTTAGACTCCAGCTGATGAATCATAGAGAGTGGATTTGTGTTAATCAATGGGCAATATCGCTCGCTTCGTTTTATGTATTTATGTCTTTTTTCACAGCGTATGGGCGTCATCGATTTCTTTACAACCGTAATTACTGCAATGCTAGTTGAAGACAACCCATCTATTATTCATTGTTAAACATCTGTCAGGGTGGAAGCAATATATTCTATAGAAAATAATCCCCCATGGTGATAGAGACCGAGGTTAGGTATACGAGTTTCATGCAATTTTAAAAATACGTCATACATTTCTGTGAAGTCAGTTAAAACATGCATGCATCAAATCAATGTGTAAAAAGTGAAATCAGTTAAAACATGCATGCATTAAATCAATATGTAAAGAGTGAAATCAGTTAAAACATGCATGCATTAAATCAATGGGTAAAGAGTGAAATCAGTTAAAACATGCATGCATTAAATCAATGGGTAAAGAGTGAAATCAATTAAAACATGCATGCATTAAATCAATGGGTAAAGGTAAAGTAACCGATCTAGCGGGTTAGTCACTGTAATGTGGTTTTGGTAATGGGAGTGATATGTATACACATTTCAAGCAGTTTTACAAATATATTGTATATAATTATCGGTGATATCAATATAAACATGTTACTTGTATACATGTTTTCAGTGTATAAAACTCATATATAAATTATATAATCAAACACGTTATTTATAATTTATTGCTTATATATAGACAAGTACTTCCAGGTTTACAAATCTAATACATTTTGTATGGTGGTCATGTTGTTAGAAAAATCTTAATGTGGATTTTAACAGAAACGGTAGAAACGTGCTTCTTAGCAATATTTTATAGTAATATTTTAGAGCAATATTTTAGAGTAATATTTTAAGTAATATTTAGAGCAATATCTTAGTAATATTTTATAACAATATTTTAAAGCAATATTTACGTAATCGTGCAAAAAGATTGAACAAAAACCTACCGACAATACTTAATAAATACTTGTATATGAATTATTATACAACTACATGTACATGTAAGGCTATCGTTTTTTTTATTTCACTATCAACATAACTTCTGTTAGATTTTCCCAAGATACAGTGACAATGTTAGGTATATTAACATCACGTTTAATACCAGCACTAAAACACAATTCTGTTATAATAATTTTATTCCTTTTAAAATTGAGCACAACTAGTCGACATCTGGATTAGTATTAGCAAACACAATTTAGTCTTAATTCAGAGAAATTAGTCTCGCTCGTCTTCCACGTCGTCTTTAATTAAGATGCGCAGAACAAAGGAGGGGCAATCGAGGTCAGATGTCAACTAAGGGGTCATCTAGGCCACATGGACACAAAGACATGCGACGCCTTATGGTCACTCATTGTCCGGTGTAACGGTAGTCGCAGTGTTCATCTCTTATATCAATGCTTTCACAAAGAAGTATTTTAAGCCCACTAGGAGTCTTAGTTTTGTGTCACAGCTCGCCATTCTTATAGAATAACCCCAGGTCGCTTAATTTGTTGACCGTAAAAAGCGTTTATTGAACGAAAATATAATACAGTAAATTATAGTGATTACGAACTTCACTAGACCGTCATGTTCGAGAATTAATGAATATGAATGTAAATGCATCGCTTAATGAATAAAAACAAAATCAACGAATTAATTAATGAATACATAAATCGATGGAAGTGCTAATGGATTTACGAAATAATTAATAAAAATTGAAAACATAAAGAATCATAATAAAGAAACAAAATAGTTATAGCACTATTATCATTAATGTGTATGACCAAAATGGCCGTACATCTAGTCAAGTCAAATCATTTAACGTCTACATTCAGAACATGTTATAGCACACACCCATCTTGGACCCCAGTTATGGCCTCGACCACTGCTGTGGATCAAGAGGAGATCAAGTCAAGTCAAACCGTTTAACGTTTACATTCAAAACAAGCTGTTTTAGCAAACGCGCGACACTGTTATGACCTCGGCCATTTCTGTGCCCAAGACAGGAGTCCTCAGATCTATTTAAGATTTAAAATACTCTTCTGAACGGACAGCCTGGTTCCGGCATTCTGTGCTCAAGACAGGAGTCCTCAGATCTATTTAAGATTTAAAATACTCTTCTCAACGGACAGCCTGGTTCCGGCATTCTGTTCAGATTACCATACATCAGTATATTGGCACGGACGTAAACCTTAAATAACATTAATTACATCCGGCACCATCTGGACTGGACTGCACACAATTACGTGCTGCGCGAAATGGCTGAGTTACAGAGATCCTGCGTTCAATTGGGTTGCGTAAAGCGTCAATCAATGTGGATGACACACTCATGTAGGTTAATGAATATGCTGTTACGGTCGTCCATTGTAATCAGTGCTTTCTTTGTGCACTATCGATCTCGTACAATTGAGTCTGCCGTTATTATATAACTCACAGAACACGCCAATGAAGAACAAATTGCAAATATGCCGGTCTCCAAAGACGAGGTTCATGGACGACAAATAGGTCTGGACGAAGACTCCAATTCTCCAGGGCAAAATATTCTGTTCTAGCTTTACATTGTGGTTTGTTGAGTATTCCAGTCGTCATTTTATGCTATCTGTACTTTGGTCAATGGAGATGGGTAATGTCCGACAGGCGTCTGCTATAACAACTTACTCTGAATGTAGACGTTAAACAGATTGACTTGACTATTTATACTTTGGACAACGGAGATGTGTAATTTCCAAGGCATACGTCTATCTTGACTTTTTTGTACTTCAAAGAACGATAGGGTCTGGTGAAAGCAGAGGTTGTGCCCAGGACAAGCGTGCTTGAGCATCTTGGTGATTGTAGCACGCTAAGATTGTACCTTACTCCTACGAGACTCATTTGCGTCTACACATCCACCGCCGTATTTTCAATGCTTAAGCCAGTATTTGTCGACTGCTGATGACGTCATCAGTGTCTGAATAACTACCACCGTTTTCGATTCCAATTATGTTCAGAATCTGTTGTTGAAAATTGCTTTTCTTGCTATTGTCGTTCGTCAGTGCAATGCTGCTCTATATAACACCCACTCTGTAATGAATACGCAGCATTAGAACAGGGGATGAATTGCATTATTCATACGAATAAAAGAAACAAATGCAAATACTTGCGGACGTGTGCGATTTCAATATCCATCCGTGCAATTTTCTGGAGAAAATGAAAAAAGTCGATAAAAACACTTTATTTAAAAATAACATTAGATAATGATAGCTGGATTTTTACCAGAAAGTTCACGTAATTACAACAAACGCTTCATTAATAAAATTACTATTTCTAATCTCTTATTCAGATGTCATTAACTCAATGCTGTAATCATCTATACGTGCATCATGCTGGCACAGAGAAATACAAGGAAACAAAGAACGTTTGTTCAACAACCCAACACATTAAAAATAATTCCGATGCTGGGAAAATCGAATGAATACATGAAAAAGTCAAACCTGTCTCGAGCAGCCACCTAACAGAGTAACAAAAAGTGACATTTTAAGACAGATGGTTGCTTTATACAGGTTATGTAACACTAAATTAGCCAATTTGGGAGAACATAAAGTTGACATTTTAAGACAGGTGGCTGCATAATACAGGTAATATTGCACTAAATTAGCCAATTTGGGAGAAAATAAAGATTACATTTTAAGACATTTGGCTGCTTAATACAGGTTATGCTGCACTAAGTTAGCCAATTTGGAATAAAATAAAGGTGACAAACAACCAGTAGGATTCCATGATTACTCCATAAACTCTCAATAATATTTTATGTTATTATGATTTGTAACCTCTTCTGGATTGGCAATATTTTATTTTTAACGTTTTGGTGCTGTTTGATCTGTGATTGTATTGAACATAGTATATGATACCATGGTTCCATCCGGTGTCTGAGTTGTCTAGATCCGAAACATATACACAATAAAAAGTCATGTTGTTTTACCATCCAGCTCAAATGCAATACTCCACGTTGATATCGACAACGTAATACGTTATTAATGTGTTACACTGGACAACAAAGCTTTTACTACTGGAGTAAAACACGTGTTTTTAGAGTAATTAGTATTTGCTGATTCCGAATACGGAATTGCAGATTCGGAATGAGCGTAGTCGATTTAGTGTAGCATAATTTGTCTGAGTAGTAGATAAAATGTTTTTTTTGTTACCTAGTGAATTATCAAGAATTGTTTTTCTTTCAAAAATAATAACGCTAGTGGTCTTGAACATCTCAAAATAAAACAATGACAAACAATAGTTCTTGATCATCTTCGTTTGCAAGTGTCTCCTTCTGCGGCGTTCCCAGAGTCATGCTCAGACATTCACTCCTATTGTAAGTGTATCAAAGAGCAGCTAAAATATTGTCAAACTTGATGTTTTATGAGGAGAGGGGGGTGACGTTGTTGACAGGCAGTGGGTCATCATAAACGGACGAGTTATCAATAAGGTTTAGAACGTGACAAATTAACGCCAATCCTCTTTCTCGTTATATCTCGTTGTTTTCTACGACAGAGCCGTCTTCTTCAAAGGTAGAACAACAAGGAGATGGTTTTCTTCATCCTTCTTATGATAATAGCCAGTGGCGATCTTCATGGGTTTAACGTCATTCCCGGCATTAGTGAGCCGACCAGCCTCTTTGTATTGCTACGATGTAAGCCGTAGCTGTCAGACATGTGCCTTAATGAAGGAAAAAAATCCTAACTAATTACAGACAAATAGTCTTATGAAGGCTTGGCTATAATGGTGCCACTTACCAGTTTCAATTGGAATGGTTATCAGGTTGCCGTGTGTCATTTGTTCATATTAATGCCTTGCTCCGAGTGTGTTGAGTCTTCGGGTCTTGAAGACATTGTTTGTAATTAATTAAAATCCTGATTATTTCTAGATTGAAACCATTGGGATAAGCGTCAGAGAAGATTGTCTCGAATGACATGATGTAATAAAGTATAAAAAATAGAGACAAAAGAAACAGTAATGCTTATTTATGAAAACCCAGAAGTGAGTTTAATCATTGGTTATTGGGTGCAAGTATATCGGTCTTCCGACATGTTTTGCAGTTTTTGGTAAGTGATTTGTTTGATATACGAATCGTATAATATTAGCTGGGATATAATTATGTACCTCATCTCTCAATAGGACAGGACATGTTGTTTAACATCCACGTTGAGAGCCAAGCTGTTATAGCAGACGCCTCTCCCGGGCGCAGTTTATATGGTTTTATTCATCATTCACGTCCTGAACAGTTCTTTGAATTGTGTAGAACCGATTTTTAAGTTATGTACTTGGAGTTTGTCCTGTATAGATACACCCATTTGAATGATATAAAGATTTCATCCATTACCCGCTTTTAATTTTCATAACCATAGATTCACAATGCAAGTAGTCAACATCACATACTGTCAAATATCTAATACAGATAATTACTGAAATCAAGATACATTGAATATCAGCAAAGCGTTTAATTCTTGCCTGTCCGGACATGTTGGGTATATTCTTTAACAAAATAACGTTCCACACTCGATATTCAAATTAACCACATTAAGACCACGGACTATTTATAGCGCTCTTAATCTATCCCACTTAATATGCGCGGACGCCCTTACGTTCACCCGACTCTTGAAAATTCCATGATGGAGTTCAATTCTTCGTTATTAAACTGAATATCAAGACAAGGATATGCTTAATGAATGCTGCATGCAGTGTGAGTCATCGCAGGCGCGCAGGCGGGTTCATGGAGGAAATCAAATTAATGGAAGCATGCGACCGGCTGTTGGCGAATCACATGCACTTTGAACTGACAAGACGACTAACTGTTAACACAATGTTAGCATAATACCAAATATTTCAACATTGCATTCTGAACTGCTACTTCATAATACCAAATATTTCAACATTACATTCTGAACTACTACTTCATAATACCAGATATTTCAACATTACATTCTGAACTGCTACTTCATAATACCAAATATTTCAACATTATTAACACACTGTATTGCAACATCATAATGACAAATAATGTCTGATGTATTTTGATCAATGCCTAATGAACGTGAGTCAGCTAGAAATATGGTAAAGAAATACCCGTGTACAGTTTCTATGAACAATGATGGTGGTGTCAATGAGTGTAATTGTTAGCGCTGATAGAAATCTAACTAGGAATCTAAAACAGAAATAGAATGATATATGCGTTTTGTAACAGGATCAACACATTTAGAATTATACATCGTAATCGGATAAACACAGACTCACAAAACGAATGATAGATGGTATTCGGAATGTAAAAAAGAACAAAGGAGAAATATAGAAAGATGCAAGTGCAATATGCTATTCATAAAGATAAACGCATATACAAATATAATTTTGCTTTGTGAGTGGATATGTATAAAGTTAAACACATAGAAATACAATTATGCTATTTATGAGTGGATATTCATAAAGATAAACACATATACAATGCTGCATGTTATTCCTAACAGTATAAAGGCAAAATCATTGCAATGAACATTATATAATTTATTCGTAACAAAACAAACGCACGCAGAAACGGTATATATACATAATTATTTAGAATGAAGATAGTAATCAGATGAAGACACACACACACATCAACACATACACACTCACATATACTTCGCACACACATAGAAACACGCATAGCCACATACACATACATTCACACACACACATTCACACGCACATACATATATACATATATATATATATATATGTGTGTGTTTATGTATGTTTATGTGTGTATATATATATATATATATATATATTTACACTAAAACTTTCGCTACTATTAGTTTCACGCTATATAAATATAGCGATCATCAGGAGATC
>JAUTWP010144151.1:0-11273 GCA_033042655.1 Cyathermia naticoides
GGGGAGCTTATGCATGATATAATAGTGTATAACATTAAAGTAAAAGTAATATGGTATGGTTTTTTCAATGTCTAATAGGGGGAGTTTATGCATGATATAATAGTGTATAACATTAAAGTAAAATTAATATGGTATGGGTTTTTTCAATGTCTAATATGGGGAGCTTTTGCATGATATAATAGTGTATAACATTAAAGAAAAAGTGTAGATTTAAAACTGTTTTATACAGGCCCTGTCTAAATTAGATGCATGTGAAACTGATAATTGCAATCGTTAAATAGAGTGAGATTAGTTAGGTTTTTTAAAAAGTTTCTAGCCAATTTTAAAGCAAAATAATAACAGTATTTAAACATATTTCTAAATTATAGCTGCCGAGAATGTGGAGGGGCTTTTTTACTACGCATTCTTAAAATTTGATAACAAATGACTTAAACCATTGCTTGAAGCCACCATTATCTGCAGGGTTTATCATGCTTGTAATGAACCGTTATCTATTTTTATGCAAAACAATTTAAAATGTGAAAAAAAACATTAAGCAGCAGTTTTCTCCATTTACATTTAGAAAACTAATAGATTACGCTTCCAGTGCGGCTTAAATTTACATAATCTAACATGTTTCAGCAAAACCTGTCAACTTTGACGTCGCAACAGAAGCAAAAATAAAAGGGCAAAACCAATATAAAACTGTCTTGAAATGGGAAGCTGACGTGCCAGAGTTTATTAATCAGCCAAAGACATGCATCCAATGTTAATGAGCGGGATTTGCATTTAATATTAATGAGTTTCACTTTTCCTCCATTGTCTTGGCTGCACCTCTTAATTTCAAATGTCATCATTTCAGAGGTTTACACTGAGTCATAAACAGCATGTTCAGAGCTAAGATTAGCTGTGACAGAACGATGATAGATTTCCTCTCTCTGTGTATATGTTTAAGAGCTGGGGACACAGCCAAGGGGTCAGAAGGGAGGGGCCAGGAGATGGGAGCTCTGTCAATGTGTCCTTCTGGACTTTACTTTGACAAGTCAGGGTGTCAAGATCATTCAGTGATCCACTCAGTTTGCAGTGTCATGTTACTCAGTAAATGGGCTTTTAATGAGATCAGAAGCCATCTTGGGAGTCAGCCATTGTTCGCAGCCATTGTCTGCTGAATGATAGCAGGTTTCCCAAGCTTGTTTGGCTGTATGAGACATCTTGTTTTAAAAAGAAAAGAAACAATGCTTTTTTGACTTGTTAAAACCTGGCTCTGTCTAAACAGCATTTATATTCACAGACATTTAAAGAATATTATTTACAGTATAACAAATTAACATAGGCTTTACAGTAGAATTTATTTTTAAGGTAATGTCTATTTTTTTATGTGACACTGGTGAGAGATACTGCATACTTAATGATAATTTGATGATTGAGATGGTTTCATTGATATATGTCACTGACACTAAGTCATACATGAAAATTTAAACAATTTTAGCATAGAAAATTAAAAGCTTTCAAAGTAAAAAAACATTTTTTTTGTGATTGGACAGACAAGGGCAAATATACAGTAAACAAAATATTTATACCACTTACTAATGCTTATTTAAATTAAAGTTCAAAATATTCTTTAAAAAATGTTAAATGCCACAAATAAAAAAAAAATTAACTACTTTTTTTTACATAAATTACTTGGGTATTATAAACAAAATATTTTTAATCAAAAATTAATTAATTAAAAAATTTAAACAAATGTTTAATTCAACTCATAAACAAAAATCAAGTAAATAGGATGTCAAAGAACCAGTTTTAATCTTTTCTGTTTTTTAACTGTCTTTGTGTAATAAATTGTCCTTTAATTTTTTGTACAAACAAAACAATTAATTTTTGTCACTTGATGAGATTCGGCAACACTTTGGAGAACAATCCATTGAGTGGGAAACCCATCAATCTGTCTCATGTCTTCCTGCCTATTGTTCCCATTGTAAACAAAGACTTTTATCATAACCTTCAATCTGTGCGTCCTCAGCTCCCCACACAAATAAACCTGGTCATTAAGTTGGATTGTACGTCACCAGCCCCAAGCGAACAGAAAACCAAAACTATTCATGTAAGGTTCCCTTTCAGAGTGACAAATTATAAGCTTTTAGAAGGCAAAGAACAGACCCAGAGCTTCAATAGCAGATCTAAACAGAGCAGGTCAGGTCAAAATGTTTAACGTCTACATTCAGAGCCAGGTTTTTTTTATAGCAGACAGCGCCTAGGAGAAGTGCTGTTTATGGTTCAAGCCATCTAGCATAGGTTTGAGGTCATCTAGTTTAATGTCTACATTCAGAGCCAGGCTGTTATAGCAGCCTCCTCTGTCAGACACTGTTTATGGTTTAAGCCATCCGCTGCGTCTGGGACATAACAGAGCATCACAGAGTTGCAATTTGACAAACATAATGACTCTGTCAGCAACGGTTCCCAGAGTTTTAAACTGGCTGGCAACAGAACACATCTACGGTGGAACAAGCTAAGAGAAACTATTACATATTTTGTGTGTTTTTTACACTATTTCCCAGATGTCTTCTGAGCAGTAGCTAGCAATCTGCCACAATAACAGGCCTGGCCTTTGACCTTAAAGTGTGGCCTGGTTAGGAATTAATATACAAAAAACTCCCGTCACTGATCTAAACAACAGAAATGTCTTTCTGATTCATCATGGGTGGTTAGCCGCCCCTCGGCACACCGTGATAAAGCAAATAATAGAATTTGTCACAAGAGAGCTCAAGAGAGAGAAGACATATTGAGAAAAGTGGATTACAAACACACGTGTTTGTTACAAAGCATCATCTGACAAAGGCCAGGTCAACACATCCTTAAAATACAATAGCAAAGGGTCGTAGGAGCAGAACGGTGTGAAAGGACCACTGCCGGACTACTCAACTTTTTCATACTTTTTTTTTATATAAATGGTAATTTGATAAACAGTGGACTAGTTTTGATAAATTGGATGATTCTGGGACTAAAGGGTCATCAGAGCAAAAGTGGGTGAAAGGACCATTGCCTGACCACTCAACTTTTTTTTTTTTATAGATGGTAATTTGATAAGGAGTGAAATAGTTTTATAAGCAGTTTGATAAATTGGATGATTCTGGTACCAAAGTGTCATAAGAGTAGACTACCGGTACTTTTTATAGATGATAATTTGATGGAGTGGACTAGTTTTAAAATGAATGATTATGAGACCAAATGATTGTCAGGGCATTGCCTAGTCATTCTTTAAAAAAAACCTGTGTTTTTATATATACAGTAATTTGATGAATGGACAAGTTTTAAATTGGATTATTGTGGGATAACAATAAATATGATGATTTATAGAGAATGGCAGATTAAACTATTATGTTAGTGTTACAGACCAATTTGGAGCCAGCAAATCAATGTTTTATATTTCTAGATTAAACAAATTCTGGTGTGGATGGAATATGTTGATTGAAATGATTTGTAATGGTGATCATATTTTAAAACCAGAACCTACAAGGAATAGTGTTAATCACATATGGCTCCTATGTTAATTATCCTAAACAAAACTTCCTGCCATTGGCCTCTAGACAGCTAAACGTAATTTCAAGCCCTGTGATATGCTGTACAGTGGACTTTGTTTAAACCAATGAAATATGCTGGTTTAGATAGTGTCAGTATAGACAGTAACTGGATGAGTCTTTGAAATCATGCTGGTTTACACAGAAATCTTGATTAGACAAATGCCAGTTTGGACAGAGTCCACTGTATTTACTTTTTAAATAGAAAATAATTTTATTTTATTACACATGTTAGGGAAATTTATTTACATGTTTCTATCAGATATTTCCCAATTTTGTTACACATCTAAATGCTATTTACATTTATGGATTATGCTACATTCCCCCCCCCATGTGTTTCTGTATCGTAAAGTAGCAACATCAATATTAGGGAATTTTGTGATTCCTTTATTTTCTTCATATTTTTGTTTATCAATTATTGTGTATTTTTAACTAAACTAAAATTTAACATTGATAAAATAAAACAATTAGTAATAAATTTTATCTTCAATTTAAATTAGTTTTTTAATGATCCCCAAAATGGTGATGCAACAATTAAAATTTAAAATAATTTATGCTCCCCAAAATGGTGACACCACATGATGATTAATGCCATGTAACTATTTTTAGATTGATATTCGTGGAGAACGTATCTAGAAGGAAATACCATAAATGTATCAACATCTTGTTTGTATGTTTAAAAACAGAAATTTAAATAAGGTGAAAATTACCTCCATTTTTGTTTATTTTTTTCTCATCTTCTGCTAGCGGTGAATTCACATCTGAAAGTAAATAAAGATTATGCAAATAAACACAGATGCTAATTAGGTTCCGTGATTTTAATTCTTTCACAAACTGTTTGTATGATGCTACAACGGTGAAGGATTCCTATGTTGCATTTTACTCATCCATCAAAGATCAGATTGACTGCCATTGAGAAAAACAAACAAACACCCACAGTAAATATAAATATAAACATACATTATAAGTGTCAACTTGATAATACTAATAAGCATAATGCAAATTAATTATAGTTTTATCAATTAGTTTATTATTTATTTTAATTATTATGAATGTGATTTCAACATTTTATTATATCTGTATATAAAACCAACCCAATAAAAAATTCTATCCTTCCATCCAAACATTCATTCATCCAACCATCCATCCTCCCTCTATCAATCTGTCCATCCATCCATATATGGAATATCTATCCAAATATTTCTTAATTAATTTATTTATTCAGCCATTCATTCTTATAAAGTTATATAGCTCCATCCATCCATCCATGCATTCATCTATCAATTCATTAACAGAATGGTTGTAAAACTAGATTTAAGATCTTCATAGTACTGGGGTGGGGGTGGCTAAGGGGATATGAGATTTTGAAGATCTTCATAGTACTGGGGTGAGGGTGAGGGTGGGGTGACTAAGGGGATATGAGATATTGAAGATCTTCATAGTACTGGGGTTGGGGTGGGGGTGGTTAAGGAGATATGAGATATTGAGGAAAGCATGGTAACAGTCTTTCTACTTTCACTAGTTGGCAGAGCTCCATGTTGTGCATTTCATGGGCTGACATATTGGACACATACAGAGACCTAAGTCATATGAAGGTATTTCAAATGAGCAACTGGCAACACACAAACACTCGCTGCGTCTATTCACAGCCAGGGTAAACTGCAGTCTATTAGTTGTGATGTGATTCGGAGAGTTTTCTGTGACTACTCGCCATTACACACATCACTCGGAATGCTGTTACCTGGCCACTCTCAACAAACATCGGCTTTCTGGCACAAAGAAAACAAGCTTAATTTCACGCTTAAACACAAGCATGGAATGGGTTACCATCTGAACACTGACATATGGTGACATATTACAGTGTAAATGCAAAGATCTTTATCTATGTAGTATTATCATTTTAGGTTTTTAAAGACATTTTTGGGTTTGTTGTGGAGGGTTTGGGGTGGGGCGGTATCATTTTAGGTTTTTAAAGACATTTTTGGGTTTGTTGTGGAGGGTTTGGGGTGGGGCGCTATCATTTTAGGTTTTTAAAGACATTTTTGGGTTGTTGTGGAGGGTTTGGGGGGTATAATTTTAGGTTTTTATACATTTTTGGGGTTGTTGTAGAGGGTTTGAGGGGGGTATCATTTTAGGTTTCTAAAGACATTTTTGGGTTGTTATTGTGGAGGGTTGGGGGGTATATGGAGCTACATAAAAAAATAAAAAAAACCGAACATTTTAACTCATCCCATGGGTATCCGGTTTAGACAGTAAAAGAAATGTTTATGTGAAAATCTCACCTGGTCCTTGTCCATCCACTCCAAACACATTCTGCTGATGAACTCTCTTCTGCCGCAGAATGATCACTGCGATCACAATGGCGATGATGACAACAGCAACACCAACACAGATGCCGATGTAGACCTTGATGTTCTTCTCCTCGTCATCGGCACGGCTCGCTTTAAAAACAAAAATAAAAATTGAACACAAATTGCAAAATTGGAATTTCAACCTATGTGTACAACAAGGAATTTGAATCACTGATTTTAGTTTGGGACATTTGAGAATACCATACCAGAATATACCTAATTCTACCCAACCTTGGACATTTGGGAGTAAGAACTTTTAATTTCAGATGAACCCAAACATTCAGTGTCAATGGGATTGACATGACCTCAGAAAATAAAATCTAAACCATATTATATATTGGTATAAAAAAATTAAAGTTTGTTTTATTTAACAACACCACTAGAGCATATTAATTTTTATCTTATAATCGGTTATTCATTCATATGGTAATTTTGACACACCTTTTAGAAAGAAACCCGCTACCAGCACATAGGCTATTCTTTCCGATAAGCAGCAAGGGATCTTTTATATGCACTTTCCCACCGGCTGGACACCACATATCACAGCCTCTGATAAACCAGTTGTGGAGCACTGGTTGGAATGGAGGATAGCCCAAACTGCAGATGGGTCCACTGAGAAGGATCGATCCGACGACCGACCACTTCGAAGGTGGGCATGCTACCGACTGAGCTACATCCCGCTACCGACTGAGCTACATCCCGCTCCCTTGACGCTCCCCTGATATATATGATATATATTGGTAAAGTCTAGATATTTTAATATTAATCTTTTATACACCAACTAATTAGTAGTGGTTGATACAAAACTAGCTATAATAGTTATCATACATTAAGCATTATCTCCCCTTTCACATATAAACCTACACACAAAATGTAGGGAAAAAATTACTAAAGCTTTTGTTAATATCTGAATTGTTATCATACCATGCTTGAAGAATTCTGAAATGATTGATGATAAAAAATTATAAAGCAGTAGTGTGGTTACCACAATGACTAGCAATAACGGGAGAAAAACACTTTAGCCGACACAATCGATAATGTCATGAAACCAATTCCACTTTTACAATAACCCCCTTTTATGTGCCATATTTATTTGATTAGAACAAGTCACAAGGGAGAAATAAAAATTCATAATTAAACAGTTTATTCAAAGTCAAAAGATAATTGCTTGGTTGACAATGTTGGGCAAGCTACCCATAATGGTAAAAATACAATAATGTCCCATAAGCATAAAATGGCTGGACATTTGAAAATGTCAAAATGTAAGATGAAAAAGAATTGCATGTATATCAGTAATAATGTTAAGAAATTAAAAAGGATAATAAAGTTTGTTTTATTTAACGCCATTGGACCACATTGATTTTTATCTTATCATCGGCTATTGGACATCAAACGTATGGTCATTCTGACACATTTATTTAGAGGAATCCCATTGCAGCCATATAGGCTACTCTTTCCAATAAGCAGCAGAAGTATTTTATATGCATTTCCCACAGACAGGACAGCACATACCACTCCCTTTGATAAACCAGTTGTTGACTACTGGATGGAAATTGATAATAAAGCAACAAGTTTGTATAGCTTCAATTGGTGTACTAATTCCTAAACAATGTTAGTTAAATATATTAATATCTAGCATGGGGCAGGGTATAGATCAGTCGGTAGCATGCCCACCTTTGAAGTGGTTTGTTGTCGGATTGATCCTTCTCAGTGGACCCAGATCTGTAGTTTGGGAGCACTGGTGGAACAGAAAATAGCCCAGACTGGTTCATCAGACTGGTATGTGCTGTCCTGTCTGTGGGAAAATGCATATAAAAGATTCCTTGCTGCTTATCTAAAAAGAGTAGCCTATGTGGCAGAAGCGGGTTTCCTCTGAAGAAATATGCCAAAATGACCATATATGAATGATGTCCAATAGCCAATGATAAGATAATATCAACATGCTCAATTGGCATAGTTAAACAAAACAAACTTTATTTTATATCTAACATAGTACATAATAATTTTTACCATCCACCATTTTGGATACAACATTCTGTGCCACAAGGTGTGGGCCATAGCTCAAGTGGTAGCATGTCCACCTGTGAAGTGGTCAGTCATTGGATCAATCAGTCTCATTGGACCTATTTGCAGTTTGGGCTATTTTCTGTTACAACCATTAGTCCACAACTGGTTTAAGGTTGTGGTATGTGCTATGCCGTCTGTGGAAAAGTCCATGTAAAAGACCCTTTTATGCTTATCAAAAAGAATTGCCTATGTGATGGCAGCTGGTTTCATCTAAAGAAATGTGTCAGATTTAACATATGTTTGACGTCCAATAGCTGATGATAAGATACAAATCAATGTGCTCTAGTGGTGTCATTAAATAAAACAAACTTTACTTTCTACACAACAGATCTGTAATTCATTTGTTCTTTATATAGTCATTAATTTCTTGCATCACTGTTTCTTTCTAACATTATCTACAACAATGTCCCTACTATAGAATGAATCATTACAAATTCTATTTGATGTCCGTAACGAAATGTCAGAGACTGCATAGAAAGCAGTGCTCCATATCCATCACTTCGTTTAGAAGGTAGATCTAATGTTACATTCTAATAAATTAGTAACAGTTAAAGCTCTGAGTCACTCAATGAAACTTGATAGTGGAATGAAATGGAATGAGGTAACCTTAAATATTGTTAATTATTTATCATCTTGAAAAATAGATTATCGCTTCGTTGTGTTAAAAGGAAATGATTCATTATCCTTACTCTGTGACTCCAGAGTTGTCTGCCCCGATGAGAGTGAGTGCCGTGCAAAGGTTCCGTGGTGCAGAATGACTAGCATGTTCTGTATGTCTCTTTGGGACTTAATTTCCTGGATTTCAACTGCTTTGCTGTGTGAGAGTGTTGCTAATTGTGATGACTGGGATATGTTATGCTGTGATATCTCCACTGATCACCACTGGCAGTAAAGTAGAGTTTGTTTTGTTTAACGACGCCACGGGAACACATTGATTTTTATCTTATCGGTTATTGGACGTCATTCATATGGTCATTTTGACACTTTTTAAGAAGGAAACCTAATGCTTTTCTATAAGCAGCAAGGAATCTTTTATATGCACTTTCCCACAGACAGGATAGCACATACCATGGCCTTTGTTGAACCAGTTGTGGAGCACTGGTTGGAATGGAAAATGGCCCAAACTGCAGATGGCTCCACTGAGAAGGATCGATCTGACAACTGACCGCTTCAAAGGCTCACTGGCAGTAACAGCAAGAAAGATGACTAAATACGTCACATTGCTGCCCAGTAATAATTATGTTAGTGGCAGATAGAAATGCATTCTTATATGTAAATGGAACACAATGTCTAAATATGTCACATAATTATTACTGGGCAGCAATGTAAGTGGTACCGGTAGATAGAAATGCATTCTTATAATAAATTATGTAAATGGAACACAATGAAATGTGTTCTTTGTGAACCCAAATAGGAACAGTATGAAGAACAAGTAAAAAACAATACATTTAGGGACCATCCATAAGTTTCAACATTTTCACAAGCGTACAAA
Organism: Cyathermia naticoides; assembly: GCA_033042655.1. Lineage (NCBI taxonomy): Eukaryota > Metazoa > Mollusca > Gastropoda > Neomphalida > Neomphalidae > Cyathermia > Cyathermia naticoides. The sequence goes on from JAUTWP010144151.1 coordinate 9,465, forward strand.
CCATACACTTTTGATTCTGTCCCCCTAAGTGTACATCCCCAAATGAAAAATGTTGATGCGGTGAAGTAATCCAGGTCTGACATTTTTTATTTTCAAAAAAGTGTATGCTGGCTTCTGTCAATATAGACAGCAAATCTTTTTTCTCATATCATACCATGTGTAGCTTTTCTTTCTTTATTATTTTTTTTTTATCAATTTTCACACACTATATACTTGTATCTCTTTCAATATATTTGGTCAAAATATTTCAGACTTCCCATCCCTAGTCTCCTTTTCAAACACGTAAACATCAAACACACACTTTTTAAACTCCTATGTCTTCCCATGCTTTCTTTTCTAAATCGAATCATGAAAGGTCAGGTTAGGTCATAGTGTTTAATGTCTACATTCAGAGCCAGGCTGTTATAGCAGATGCTTTGAAATCAGATTGTGTGGATCTTTAAGCTCTAGTTGAAATAAATACAAATCATTCCTTAAAAAAAAAAAAGAGTTCCGATTCCAAACCACAACACAATCCTTTAGTGCAGGAATATAAACTTAGTAACCGAAGTGAAATTTTCAAAGATGGTAGTCTTTTAGACAAAATAATTTCAAAAAGAGCTTTCGTCCGACATAAAACAATGTTAATCAGATGAGCCGTGTGGGGAGTGAGCAATAAATCCATGTCTCAAACAGATGTGTCTGCCAAGAAAGGAAATTGAATGGTATTTTGTGCCTATCTGGCCGCAGAGATCCCGGTTGCACTTCTATCTCGCCTGCGTTGTCATGATGTACCTGCAGATACGCCGCCGCAGTCGTTTGATGCAGTGCAACTGTCGGAGCACGCCTCCCAGACTGACTTATAGTCTTACGTCTGTTCTTTGTTTTCTATGTCACAATGTCTGTCCAATTTTCCAACAACCCAACCAAGGTGAAGATCTTACATAATCAACATTTTTCTCCTTCGTTTGAGTGAAACAAACAGTGAAAATGTTTGTGAGAAACTCTTATCTGTTGTAAAGTGACTTCTGAAATATTGCAAGTTTTAAACGAATTCTATAATAAGATTAATATATGGGATTTTATTATTTAGGTTAATAGACAGTTTTAAATGAATTCTATAATAAGATTAATATATGGGATTTTATTATTTAGGTTGACATTCAGGTACAGCTGTTACATATTTGAGATGTAAAAATTTGTAACATTAACATTTTAGTTAACTCATTTTAAGATGGATATATATTGGACTGAGAAAATGTACAGAGAAACCCCTCTAAACTGAAATCCCCTCTAAACCAGACAAACAATTTGGTCCCAAAGTTTTAGTGTAAATCTAACCCCTGAAAACTGGACACCTATGAAAACCAACCATTTTACTCTGTCCCATGGGTGTCCAGTTTAGACACAGTCCACTGTGATTTGAGTTTGTATGATGTCCAATAGCTGATGATAAGATAAAAATCAATGTGCTATAGTGGCGTCATTAAATAAAATAAACTTTACTTTTCATTGCACTATCAGATTTTCAGTGCAGATTACTTTAACCCCAACCGGTGTGAACTACCTATGTGGCTATGGTTGGAATTGGAATTGAAAGTGAAGAGACAAAACTAGAGCATTTTAATTGTCTCTGTCTTTATGATGACCAATATATCTAGAAACAAACAGTCCCACAGCATGCAGACTCATCTATGATAACTCAGCAAGGTCAAAGGTTAAGGCAGCGGTTAGGTGTTGACATGTTTGATCTGTCCCATAATTAGTTTGTTTTGCACTTCTATACCTCCTCTGACTGAAGAGTCAATCTGTAGCCCAGGTGTTCTCCCT
>JAUTWP010144262.1:0-11273 GCA_033042655.1 Cyathermia naticoides
TACTGTATGTCGATTGTTCAAGTATGTCTAAGTGTCCGGTTTAGAGAGGTTTTACTGTATGTCGATTGTTCAAGTATGTCTAAGTGTCCGGTTTAGAGAGGTTTTACTGTATGTCGATTGTTCAAGTATATCTGATTGTTGATCTGAGATGTCTCAACACTATTGTTTCACACAGAAACACGTCTATGTGTGCTCTCTGTCTGTGACAAGGAAAGGAATGTTTGTTTAATGACACCCAACTCGTTGTTTTCATCACCAGCTGTTAGGAGTCAAACATTTGGGGACATATGCACTAAGAGTGTAGTGGTGGATCTAGCGGGCGGTCCTGGAGAGCCATCCCCCACCCCTAAATTTAGCTATTATTTTACCTTGTAAATATTTTCGGGAACGTTTGTGGCACATGCTTGTCATTGGGGGCCCCAATAAATGGAATTTTTGGATCAGCCACTGGAATGTATAACACATTTAAATGTGTTTATCCTCTAACCATTATTTATACAGTCTTTAGCCATTCTTTGGTGTGACAATACATAATCTTCAGAAAAAAAGAAGCTTAATCTGCTATTATAACAGAGGCTATTCTTTTTCAAACTTACCAATCGATAATTAATAATTAGATAAATTGAAATTGTGTTTTGGAGGAATTTAAATACATTTAAATACATCAGTTTTAGATAAAATAAACATATAATTGGCAAATTTTTAATAAAAAATAAATTGAAACTGAATCTAAAACTAGAGATGTTTGTGCACAAAGGATATTGTAGCTAGAAGGGAAGTAACTCTGTATCATTATCTATTTTAATTGATCGCGAAAGTTGTAATCAATAAATTGGTGAAATAGGCTAAAAGAGTCATGCTTGACTTAACTCAATTAATCAGATCCTACCTTTAAGTGAACAGCAAATGAAATAACATATTAAACTGTTTATTCATGTCATCCAGTGCATGCCCACTGACTATAGAATTTTGTTTTTAATATTTTTTTTTATTTAACGACGCCATTAGAGCACATTGATTTTTATCTTATCAGCACCTATTGAACGTTATTCATATGGTTATTTTGACACATTTCTTCAGAGGAAACCCGCTGCCCCGACATATGCTACTCTTTTCGATAAGCAGCAAGGGATCTTTTGTATGCACTTTTCCAATGACAGAACATCACATACCATAGCCTTTGATGAACCAGTTGTGGAGCACTGGTTGGAACGGAAAATAGTCCAGACTGCAGATGGGTCCACTGAGAAGGATCGATCCCATGACCGACCGCTTCAAAGATGGGCACCCTACTAAATCCTGCTCCCCACTGACTGTAGAGCAGACATGATAAATAATTATATAATATGTTAATAACTGAAGATTAAAAGATAAAAAGCTTTTTTAATCTGTTATACAGAAATGTCAGCATTGTACACACACATTATATTCTGGCATAATTAATAAGTTAAAGGACTTATCTGGAACTGGAAACAAGTTTTACGTGCTTACATCACAAAAAAGTGTTAAAGCACGCCTCTCCTGGGCACGGACTCTGGAACACCAGAATCCCTGCCCAGGACAGGAAGGAAAGGACTTAAATAACCAAATATATTTATTTGTTTACCTCCAAGAAATAGAGTTTATAGAGCATCTTTATTTTATTAATATCATCTTTATCAGTGTCTTTTATTTTATGGAGCAGGATGTAGCTCAATCGGTACCGTGCCTACCTTTAAAGTGGTCGGTCATCAAATCGATCCTTCTAAATGGACCCATCTGCAGTTTGGGCTATTTTCCCTTACAACAGTGCTCCACAACTGAATCATCAAAGGCCGTGGTATGTGGGAAAGTGCATATAAAAGATCCCTTGCTACTTATCGGAAAGTAGCCTATGTGGCGGCAGTGGGTTTCCTCTAAAAGAAATGTGTAAAAATTATCATATGAAACATCCAATAGCCGATGATTAGATACAAATCAATGTGCTGCAGTGGCATCATTAAATAAAACAAACCTTAATTATTTTTTTTACAACCAGCTATGGTCATGCAGTGGTTAAGTTATTAGACTTGAGACTGGTATGTACTAAAATTTAAACTAAGGCAAGGCATGGAATTTTTAATCTCAGTATCGACTAAAACCCAGAGAGTGCTCTGCAAGGTTTAATGGCAAGGTGTATTACTGTAGCCATTTAACTGATTTAACAAAGGCTGTTGGAATCAGTAACTAATATCTGTACTGGACAGACGGCTCAGGAAATTGAATTGTATGCCCATGACACCATGTTTGAAACTTAGTTGAATGTACATTTTTAAGCATGAAAGTAAGCAACATACAACCATCCAACTTTTATTTTACAAATGAGTGTTTATCTTTAAATCAAATGTTTTTAATTTTTTTACTTATGCAATTCATTCCTTATGTTTATATTATGTATATTAATTATTATGCTGATAGCTTATATGTGTACATGCATTCACAGAAGGATAATTAAAAACAGTCACTATAATACATTTGTGTCGGAAAATGACATGAATTTAACACATTGCAATTTGTATAAAAGTAATACTAATTAAATATATGATATAAATTAAATATAAAGCTATGATACTCTGTGGTTCAAATAATTTAATTTCAAGAGCATTTTGCAGCAGTGAATTTGTTAGTAATGTTTGAAAAGCAATTAACTGGAATGAATTTTACTAAAGAGGCAGACATCTGAAACTGTCGAGTGTTTTATTACTCACATCTATAAAATGTGACATTTGTGAAGATGTCAAAACATTTATGATACTTTTTACAGCTTCATCTCCCGATGACTAGTTCAGAAAAGGCCATGACTCTACAGGCTGTATTAGTAATCTGACATTTTACATCAACACCATTCCTTGTAGTGACCCTATGACACTAAAAGTGACACACCAAAACTCTGCTTTTAATCTCAACAATAGGAATTGAAAACAAACTGGCTTTTAAACCTGTGTAATTTACATAACATATGAAAATATTTTGTTTCATAATATTTTTATATTATGTGGTTACTGGGTGGTGCCTATGAAAGATACATTGCTAATAATAAAAAATGTAACAGGTTTCACTAAATCTGTGTCAGAATGACAATATGTTTGACATCCAAAAACCAATGATTGAAAGGGAGCTCACTCAGTAGCGTGCCCATCTTTGAAGTGGTCGGTCGTCAGATCGATCCTTTTCAGTGGACCCATCTGCAGTCTGGGTTATTTTCCATTCCATCCAGTGCTCCACAACTGGTTTATTAAAGGTCATGGTATGTGATATCCTGTCTGTGGGAAAGTGCATATAAAAGATCCTTTGCTGCTTATCAGAAAGAGTATGGTGGCAGCAGGTTTCCTCTAAAAAGAAAGTGTGTCAAAGTGACCATATGAATGACATCCAATAGCCGATGAAAAAATCAAATCAATGCTCCAATGACATTGATAAACAAAACAAACTACTTTTTTCAATTATTAAAAATCAATTGATGTGTTCTAGTGGCATTGTTAAATAAAACCAACTTTATTTTTTATTTCTTACTATTGTCTTACTGTACCAATTTGCCTTACTAACCTCTGTAAGAGTTAATTGCTTTAAGTGTATTTGCAATTTGTCATGTGGTTCAGTGTAATGTCATAAAGACCAGCACTGGCATGTAACTGTTTTGTTGATCTGTTTTGTCAATAAACAGTAAACAAATTCTCATACGCTATCTGTACCAGAGCCAGTGTAATAACCTCCAAGACCCACAGCTATATAGACTAATGTTCACTCTTGATCGCTTTTTGTTTACGTGCGCGCAGGTTACTGGGTTATTATGTTATTATGAAGAATTTCTCTAATGGTCATCAGATTGATCCTTCTCAGTGGACCCATTTGCATTTGCTATTTTTCCATTCCAACCAGTTGTCTACAACTTGTTCATCAAAGGCTGTGGTATGTACTGTCCTGTCAATGGGATGTGCATATAAAAAAATTGTTGATGCTTATCGAAAAGAGTAGCCTATGTGGTGATAGCGGATTTCTTCTAAAATGTGTCAGAATGACCATTATTATGTTTGACGTTCAATAGCCGATGATTAAAAACAATCAATATGCTGTAGTTGCTTCGTTAAATAAAACAAAAACATTTTCTTCTCTCATGATACATGTGATTTCCTTGTATTACCAGAACATACATTCTTCTCAGCTTAGAGATTACATTTACAGATGTGAAAACTTAGAGAACCTGAGACAAAATTAGAAGATGTGAGCAATCCTGTGTGTAATCTGGTAGTGGTATTTGTGTAATCTGCATTGTTAGAGTGACAGCATGTGATTGACAAACACAAGAATTGCAAACATCTGATGAAACACCATTTTAAAGTTACAAATCTCACTTATTACCTCCTTAACATATTTGTAGATAACAGATGGATTAAAACAATCTTTCATTTTTGGGGGTGTGTGGGATAGGAAGCAGTGAGCATTGTTAAAATATTTCATGATAATACTTATTTATGGAGTGAGGTGAGTATGAAGCATTTGTTTATATTTTTATGACTGCATTTGGGTAGAGGATGAAAGTATTTTAGTTTTTATAACTGTAAATAAAAATGTGATTGGTTGGGTTGGCGTTGGAAAAGGCCCATTCTTTGGCTACATCAGTATTCTATATCCACCTAGTAATGAAGTCAGATCCAATATCTATAAAATGCATCAAGTGATTATATTGCAGAACCACTTAGCACTAGCAGATACTATATTATTTGTTATACTCTTCTAAACAGATCTTATGTCTGTCTGATAGATCTGTTCACCGGTCTGTCTGCTAAACACATTCTCTCTGATCAAAGATTGAAGATCTCTAGAGTAATAAATACAGGTTCTCTGATTAAACTAGTCTCAAAAACTCGACCTTTGTAAGGCTTACCATCCATCAAGAAAAAATTAAATTATGATAGTTATTGATTTCTTAAAAAAATTTTTTTTTATTTGTCCACTGTATTGTGATTGATGTATTAATAAATAACAGTAACTTTTATAATATAATTACATTATTTTCATCAAAAATGGTACACACTTTAATCAGTTTACGATCAGAAGGATAATTTACAGTTAATCTTGGTAACATTTTAAGTAAACAATGCTACCTTAAAATGATCATAGCAATAGCTGGTGGATGCATTTGTGTTATTATGGCATTGTTATTGACTGACTGTACATCAGGGGGAAACACAATGTTGTGTGACGGTTAGTGACTGGACCATTTAGTGGTCAAAAACAAGTGGCAAGTAGGCCTAGACATCTGAATGGTGAGGTGTGCTGAAAAGATTTCCGTTTTGGATGAACAAAGTGAGAATAATCACTAAAAACCTGAAAAGCAGTGGGCAGCCATAAAATGGGCTAATTAATATCTGTGTCTGTTGTTCAACCAAAGCAATTCATTTTCAATAGTCTGATGGTGTGAAGTTCCCCAGGGATCTAGGACAGCCCGCCTCGGGTTAAATCCTCCCAGGAATGTTTTGGAAACTGTCCTGAGATGTCTTCTGGGTGTTTTTTTTTATTAAATGTAGGATGAGTTTTGTTCTAAAATCTTGTTAATTGACCGGGTTATAATGATTATTTTGATACTAAAATGTATGTATTATTATGACCATTTTGTTTATTATATGATCACTCTGGCAAAAATCAGTTCAATGCAGCGATAATTATAATGATTCTGAGACAGCACTTTTGTCTTCATTATTTCATTTTTTCTATCGCACTGCAAAGGTAATTTCAAGAAAAGAGGCATACTACATGTTATAAATATATATATATTTTGTAATGATAATAAAATGTGATGATAAATTTTATAACACACATTGCTGATGGTTACTACACAATATCAAGAACAGTGGTGGATCTAAATTTTGCGATTTTTCAATTTTTTACTTTGGAAATATTTTTGGGAATGTTTATGGCACTTAGGATTGTCATTGGCCCCCCTAAATGGAATTTCTGGATCCCCACTGAAGATATATGGATAATTTTGTCCAAACTATCTTTTTCCCACCAATGCAAACATAGTGCATTAATTTATCCTTAATGAGTGTTTTTATTAATGAAAAAGCTTTACAACGTGTGTCTTACAACATTCTTCTAGACAGTTCATCCTAACTTGACTGATTACAATTTCACAATCTGTGTACCACACTTTCTTCTTCTTCGTTCAAATAAACCACACTTTGAAATGTATTTTCTTTTAGTTTAAGGATTTCACAAATTTGTGCTTTACAATTTCTATGCTTTCCTTAAAACAGGGAGCAGGATGTAGTTCAGTTGGTAGCGTGCCTGCCTTTGAAGTGGTCGGTCGTTGGATTGATCTTTTTGCAGTTTGGGCAGCAGGTTTCCTCTGAAGAAATGTGTCAAAAATTACCATAATGTATGACGTCCAATAGTCAATGATAAGATAAAAATCAATATGCTCTAATGGTGTCATTAAATAAAACAAACTTTACTTTTTTACTTAAAATGTGAAATATTGTGAAAATGTTAACAGTTTTGAAAGGATAAGTTTATGAATCTTCATTTATTACATTTTCATCAAATCCTGCTTTTGTTTGAGCTGGTCACGTGATACAGTACGTTGTACAGTGGATTCTTGTCTAAACCAGGTGCAATATGTATGAAGAGTGTATAACACATTTAACTGTGTTTATTACCTCAGCAGGCACACAGAACTGGCGAAATATAAATCTTAATTTCCCAGGGAATTATTAAGCATTGGTCTAACTGGTAATTTCATTGGCTAGGTCAGTTCACATTATCCAATGAAAGTGCTGGTACTAAAAATGACCTGGCTACAATCTTAACTGTACAGCCTTGAATCATCAACTTCGCCTGTTCCAATTGCTAATGACATCATTTTCTAATGACATCATTAGGTTTCTGGGTGTTATTCCTGGAAAAAGAATAAAATTAGCCAATAAAATCACAGAACATGCTTACTATCAGTTTACAATTCTAAGTAAATAGGCACATAGAATCATTTCTGAAAAGAAAAAAAAGAAATAAAATTATTGTCAAGTTGGGATAATAAATAAAATATCAAACTCGCTTCCATGTTTTATAAAGTTTCTTTTGTTACTCACTAAAGCTTGTGACAAAGAAAACATTTCACTCGGGACTTAAACTTGATGATATATTGAATATCCTCTAGTTATCCTCTAACCAGCGACTATTTTGTATGTAAGATAGAGAGTTAAACACATTTAAAGTTATACGGTCTTCAATGCATATGGCTCCAGATTCACTGGGGACCAACAAAATTTGGAAGTTTAGACAGTATGGACCGAATTTACAAAGCCTGTTTTAGCTAAACACGAGTGTTTACATACATTTACAATGCTTAAACACTCGCGTGTAAGAGAAAAACACGCTTTGTAAATTCGGCCCTATCTGTATAATCAGATTTTATCCTTAGCTAGACAGGACTTTGAAATCATGCTGGTTTAGACAGAAATCTGGATTAGACAAATGCTGGTTTAGACAGAGTCCACTGTATTTAGTTTTACACATGATATGACAGAAGCATGCATATCCTGTAACCTAAGACCATACAGGTAACAACAGCTGTCTGCCACCTGAACATGAAGGATATATCCCACTGCATTCTGAACGACTAGGCTATATTACATTACATTGCATACATACATGTAGATGACCGGTCAGGCATATTGCTATGTAGACGACTTAAGCTAGGAATAGACCTATATTTTTGGTCAGTTGCCTTTCTACGAGATAATTGCAGTAAAAAATGTTATCTTGTTTATATCTCCATGTGTAAGCTCTGTAGCAGTACGTGATCTATTTAATATGTTTGTCATGTGAGAGATGTCGAATACCAGAAGTCCTGTACAAAGGCCGCTTTACATATTTTAACCTTATTTTTCACTTAACATATTGAGATTTTATGCAAATATAGTGCAGTCTGTCTAAACTGTATAGCCATAGGACCAAGTAAAATGTCCAGTTTTCAGAGGTGTCCAGTTTTCAAGGGATAGATTTACACTAAATGGACACGCTGGGACCAAATTTTTGTCATTATTAGAGGGGATTCCGGTTTAGAGGGGATTTTGGTTTAGAGGGGATTCAGTTTAAGGGGTTTCACTGTAGTATGTGGTTTTCAGAGGTTGAAATAGTCAGTCGCCTGTCACCAATGGCAACTATCTTTTAGCATTTGCACCCACAAAGAATAATATTAATGATTTATGGGTCCTACTTTATTCATCCTGGTTAAAATTTAAATAAAATTACCTCTTGCACCTCTAAATCATTATTTCAATACCTTGTTATGTCATTTAATGTTCAATCACGCATGCACACTTATTCTCTCTCACTCCTCACTCATGCTTTCACTCACTCCTCTTACTCTCTAACTCATTCACTCTCTCACTCCTCTCTCTCTCACATACTCACCACTCACTCACTCACTCACACTTACATGGTGCACATCCATTTCATTGATCGTTTGCCATGTTACTGGTATGCAACCATCTATTACCCTCTAGACACCACCTCATAACTGCCCAAGTTGCAAGTATTGATGTTTCCAAAAAGTCACAAAAACTGGAGAATAAAACCAAATCTAATATGACAAATTGAACAGAATAAGTTTTAAATGCATTTCTTGAAGTGGAAAATTCCCAATTGCATGTGAATTGATGCTAAATTCCCCACTATTCATGCATTTGGCCTTGAGTTATAAATCCCTGTAATCCAATAATGTAATTAGCAAGACAATAAATCAACAAATGAAATGTGTAAAAAAATATATCCTTTGATGAACTTAGATTATATCACAATACTGTGACAACTCACGATTATCAGTGGATTTCAACCCTCACTGATTCTACATGAATCTTTATTAAATTATCTATGTGGTGGCATCAATTGGGTTTTCTATGAAGACCTTGAGCTACAAATATCTTACATTTCACTATTCAGTTGATGAAAGTAAAGTTTGTTTTGTTTAATGACGTCAGTAAAGCACATTGATTTTTATCTTATCATCAGCTATTGGACATCATTCATATGGTCGTTTTGACACATTTCTTCAGAGGAATCCCTCTGCTGCCACATAGGCTACTCTTTCCGATAAGCAGGAAGGGATCTTTTGTATGCACTTTCCCATAGACAGGACAGTACATACCATAGCCTTTGATGAACCAGTTGTGGACCACTGGTTGGAACGGAAAATAGCCCAAACTGCAGATAAGTCCACTGAGAAGGATCGATCCTACGATTGACTGCTTCAAAGGCGGGCCTGCTACCGACTGAGTTACATCGCACTCCACTAATTGAATAAAAAAATATGTGTTTGTTTAACACCTAATAATTGCTCATTCAAAAATAATTCATTGGGATGTCATTAAACAGATTCCTTTTCTTTCTTTGTTAAAATCAGTTCACAGATTTAGATTAAAATTTTGCTTTAGAATCTGAAGATTGTTTTGTTTTATTCTTGCAGGACATTAATGAAGCCAAGAAAGATGAGTTGACATCAGTCAGCAGTGACTCTACCAGAGCACACCAACTATATGGGAGAAACACTGATGACAGCAATGCCCAGAGTAGCAGTGGATCCAGTAGGAATGACGAGACACTGGTTAAAGAACTGTCTGTTCTAGGCTCAGGTGAAAACAGTGACTGTGGATCCAGTAAGAATGACGAGACACTGGTTAAAGAACAGTCCATTCCAGGCTCAGGTCAAAACAGTGACCGTTCTGTTGAAGTGAACTCAAAGCTGAAAGAAGGAAAATTTGCAGGGTTTGAGACCGGTGACTTGCATAAACGCTTGATGCAAGTTGATCCAGACCGGGGTAGAAGACTTCACCCACACAACAGAAGAAGAATTATCAGGTACAAATTTCTTAGGAGGAGGTACTAGCACAGATACAGAAAACATTTCACCAAACGCAGACCCGCTTGGCAGGTCTATAACAGGAGGCGATGGTGCGGGTGATACCCGTGGCAACGAGTCCTCATCTTAAATAAAGGAGAAGTAATGGCAAAGAAACCAACAAAAGGTGCATATACTAAAGCAGCTGTTTTTATCGATCGTAGACCAACAACTAGGAATACAAGATTTAAAGCAGGAGCATTAGCAGATGTAAGTAGTAAGATCAATACCCAGGGTTTACCAGTCTTAGCAAATCATGATTCTAGTAGGTTCCCTATTGGTATGTGGTATAAGGCAAAGGTAGATGAAAATGACCAGGTTATTGCAGAGTTCTATATCCCGAAAGAAGTTCCAGAATATGAAGATGTTAAGTCAAGAGTTGACTCAGGCATCCTCGATAGTGTATCGATTGGCTTTAGTGCAGGAGTACACGATTGTTCGATCTGTGGTAATGATATCAATGATTATGAAAATTGTCCACATATTCCAGGTCGCAAGTACGACAATGAGATCGCGTATGTGGAACTTGATGAGATTAAGGCTTCTGAAGGTTCACTAGTGTATTCAGGCGCTGTACCAGCGGCTAAAATTAAAGATACTTATAGCGATGACTGTTCTAAGCAAGAATATTGTGAGGTTCATAAATTTGATGAAGGCGAACTAATGATTGCCACTGGCGGAGTTATTTTACAAGATAATATTGAAACTAAAACATTCAAAGAAGGAACCGATATGGATTTAAAAGAACTCCAAGAAAAGTTTTCCACTCAAAGTGAAAAACTTGAGACAGTAAACGCTAAATATACTGATCTTCTTGAAAAGTTTAACGCTAACGCAGATAAACTTGCAGAGATAGATACTTATATGACTGAACGCGATTAGGCAAAAGCTGATAAAGTTGCAGCTGATGAGGCTTATGCTAATGTAGTTGCAAAAGTAGCTGAACAAGTTAAAGTTTTAGCAGCTCCATTTGAAGCTAATTATGAGGCACCAAAAGACATTGAAGGTCTTTTTACTGATATGAGTAGATTCATGGAACAAACAAAAGCGTTGCCATCAGGCCAACAATCTAGCACACCAGAAGATGATAAGGTAGCTTATCAGATTCCAGAAGATGCTTATAAAGTTTAAGGAGATAGAAGATGGCATATCCAATATTAAGACTTGATGGTCAATATACATTAAAGAGAGTTGTTGAGGTCAACATACAACTTTGGTTTAAAATGAATACAGGTTTAAAGAGTGTCACGCAGCAAAACCCATTAGGAGCATCTAAGATTGTGCACTTTTAAAACATTGTTAGACTTTTTTCAGAATACATCCAAGTTAAAACAAATGAAACCAAGGATGCCCAATC
>JAUTWP010144373.1:0-56082 GCA_033042655.1 Cyathermia naticoides
CCTATGACGGTATGGAATTCTTAGAGATATTAAATATAGGTCAAGTAATTAAGGTTTCAAAACCACACCCAAGAGCAGCAATAAAAGGACGGAGATAATATGGCAAAGAAAAACGAAAAAACAATAATTTCAAAAGGTGGATTAGTACTACCTAATGCAGGAGAGTTAATTAAAGTACAAGACTTGAATAAGAACTTTGAACTACTGAGACAAGGTATTCACGCTAATCAGAACTCAATTTCTGAAGAAGGCGCTAATGCACCTACAGCAATACCTTTAGAGACAATATCAATAGAAACATACCCACTTAGCAAAACAGGTAAAGTTGTATTAATAAGTAGGGATGCAGTATTGGCAATGATTAGTGTATTTAAAGACAGTACTTTTGAGATTACATATGGAGCACATTGACCATCAGCAACATTACCTACTTCTCAAGACCTTACAGACCTTTACTTTACAGGAGCAGGTATCCACGCTATCGAAATAGCAACAGGTAACCCAGTAATTCTTAAAGATGGGACTCCTATGCACCTTAAAGACCTTGAAGGTTTTATTTTAGAGACTGATAAAGGACTATTAGAAATTGCAGGTAAAGTAGGTCAAAAAATTATGATTGACACTTCTAAAAACAACTTAACTAAAGAAATAGCTGATATTTTAAAAAGATTAGGTATGGTAGATACTGAAATAAGTAAGATTCAATCTAATCAAGCAGGAGTTTTCAATGATATTGTAGCTTTGACCCAACACACACAAACAAACTTTAACGATATAAAATCACTTAAATATGATGTAACCGATCACACAACTCAAATTCAAGCTTTAGAATCTCAACAAAATACTAATACTCAAGACTTAGCAACACTTAAACCAGATATGGTAACTGCTAAAAGAGCAATCATTACCTTAGGGAATGATAAAGTTGATAAAACCGCTTTCACAGCAAGTCAAGCAACTCAAAATACAACAATAGCAAACCATACCCACGATATAAACGATCTTAATGCAAAAGCACAAGGGTCAATTGACCGTGATTTACTACTGCAAGATGATATGGACAATTTAATAAATTCTTTAGCAGTTCAAACCGTTGACTTTGCAACACCTTTAAAATTAGAATATGGATTACCAGGGCATTTACACGAGTTAACAATTAAATTAAGCGATTTACCACAATGAACTGGTTCAGATTGAAGTAAGTTTAAAATGAAAGAAAAAGTTGGTTTAAAATTAGTTCATGATGACGGTGGAGGGACACATACAAGTGAATTCATTTTTGAAAGTTGAAATGATGGAAGTATGACTAACAACAAACTTGGCAAAGACGGTATTGTTGAAATGATAGCTGGTGTTGATAATTTCATAATTAGAGATGCCAATAGACAAGTTAGGGATGGATGAGCAATAGCAAGCATCTCCACAATAAAAGGTGGTGCTACAATCAACATTAAAGGTAAAGCTGATGTTAATCTTGGTAATATTGACGCCACAGGTAAAACTGCTATTAAAAACTTAGCAGAGAAAGTTGTTAAAGAAAGTACATTTAGCACTCTAAAAACCTCTAATAAAAAAGTAATTGAAGCAATTAATGAAATTGATGATATCTTAACTGGGCACGGTGGTGTTCCATCTGGTAACCCTTGATTAAATAAAACAGTAGATAATATCACACCAGCAGGTGAAACCGTAATTAAAAATATAGTTAAACCCACTATTACTAATGAGATTAAAAAAGTAAAAGCAATGGCTGCAGATGGTAGTCACGTAGATATCACACATATGAATGGTAGTTCAGATGATGTAACATTGTTAAGTGAAGGTTGGAGTAAAAAACAACTTGCCAAGAAAACATCTAAGACATATGTTGATACTGAATTAAATAAAAAAATGAACTTAGATGGGTATAATGCAAAATATAATACTGCTGGTAAAGATAAACTTAAGAAAGCTTTATTCTCTTATAATGCTGATAAGTTAGTAGCTAATGACACCACCTCAACTGGTAATGCATATATAGGTTCTGGTTATAAAGGAAAACAATATTATGGGGCTTCTGCAACTAATGTAATTCAAATAGGTTCAACTAAAAATGACGCTCACAAAGCAGATAATAAACTTATTCAAGGGAGTAAATCAGCAACCTTTGAGAAAATAATTAAGAAAGCAAATGAAACATCGGTTTGAATTGATAGCCAATGAGTTGATATTACACCTAAATATGGCACTTATAGTTTTGATGAATCACATATAGGTAGGAAATTAAAAGTTAAAATTGATAAAGATGGTATAATATTTAGCGGGTTAATTTCATATAATAAAGCTCAAAGTAATACTTATGGGATGGTTTCTTTCTCCATCAATCCATCAGACTTGTCTCCAACATTTACTAATTTTGTATTTCTTAAAATTTTAGAAAAAAGTAAAACTGTATATTATCAAGAGATAACCAAACAAGGTCATATTATTCCTGTTGAAGAAAAATTAGCAAAAGAAATATATATATGATATGATGGTTTTATTACTAACAATACTTTTAAAGGTTCTTTTAGTAGCGATAGTAAAAGACTTGACTTTTTAAAATGTAAAAATATAGTAAAAAAACAAGAATTTGGTGTTTCGACCCACTTAACTGGGATAAGTATGCCAACAGTCACCGATATAGGTTACTATGCGTTTGGGGCTTCAATGCACCTAACCGATGTTTATGCTCCCTTAGCAACAACAATAGGTGATATGGCATTTCTTCATATAGTTAATGGGTCTACAACAAAAGTAACCATACCAAGTAAATTTAATAATAAAGTAGATAAAGATAGAATATTTCATAACTGAGATAAAATAACATTCCACTGAGTGTAAAGGAGATAATATGGAAGCAGAACTATTAATCAATATAATTGATTTAGTATCTACAAACGTTCTAATGCTAACTGCGTTAGTTTTTGTAGGTATCTGAGTAATAAAAAACTTTAAACCTAAGTAACATATGGTATAATATACAATAAGGAGAAATATGAATAACGACGACTTAAAAAAAGACAATATACAAACACCTGGAAACGCTTCAACGTTTAACCCTACTGCAGGTTCAGACTTTGGGCCAAACAATACTCAGAGGAGCTTTATTTCTGGAGAAACCCAAAGTGTTTTAAATGCTAATACAAAGCAAAAGCAAGACCTTTTAAATAAAGGAATTGATCCAAATGTAATTAAACAATATCAACAAGCGGTGTCGATTGCTAACCAATCTAAAGGAATTTCTTTCCAAAACTTTAATACTTCTGTTAACGAACTTAATAGAAACTTTAAACTTGCCAATATTCAGCAACAAGAAAAAGAGGGAGCAACCGGTATGGGCGGAGCTAACTCATCTTTTATAGGTCAAAATGATTTAGAACAACAATATAGAACTTCTTTTAATAGAGCTAATAGTCAATACTTAGGGGCATTACAAAAAGCTAACCAATCAATTAGCCAGAATGAGAATGCATTACTTACTACATTGAAACCTTTAGCAGGTCAATATGAAGCAAGACAAATAATTGAAAACAACCAAAGTGGAGTTTATAAATTTAAAAGTGATAGAGGATTCTTTGGTAAAATGTTTGGGGACTTTGGGTTAAGTCAATCTAAGTCTGCAAGACTTAATAAAGATGCCTTAAAGAACAACGCACAATTCAAAGAATGAGCTAAAGATATGGGAATTGATCCTAATGATAATGACTTTTTGAAGAACGTTTCTGATACATTACAACACTCTTTAGTTATGGATAGACGGTCAAACTATGATGCAGTAGCTGATATTATGGCTGACACCACAGGTAATGGATTAGTTAAAATTGGAGAATACCACTTACCTACATCTCAAATGGTTATGAATGATATCTTTGGTGTAGTTGACGTTGTTACCGCTTTTACTGGAGCTGGTAGTCTTGTTGATAAAGCTATTTTCTCTGGTATAGGTAGGTTTGCAGTTGATGAATTAGAAAGAACAGCTATTAGAGAAGGTGAAGGTACTTTAAGGGGTAATATTGCTAAAGGTTTAGCAAGTAGAATGCGTGGTAAGATTGCAGCAAGGTTTGATAAATTAGCCCGTAAAACAAGTAAAGCATTAGCAAAGAAAGAATTCAAAGAAGGTACTGAAGCCTTAGAAGGTGTTGCTAAAAAAGAAGCAATTGAAAAACTAACTAAGAAATATGAAAAAGAAGGTATTGAAGCAGCAGAAGCTAAATTCGGTAAAAGAACTGTTTATAAAGCAAAAGGAGACTGAGAAGGTTTTAAAAATGCTTTAAAAGAGAAAGATGAAGCAGCAGCTTCAAGTACAGAAGCTGAGGATGTGGAATCAAAAATTGGAGCAGAAGGGGAAGAACCTACAAAAGAAGAAGCAAGTGTAATCGGTTCAGACATTGAAAAAGAGACAACATTAGATGAGGATCCTAAAAATACTGAGGATAACTTTGATGCAACTGAAGAAACAATGAATGACGTTGCTATTACTCACCCAGAAGCTATTATTCCATTAGAAAGATCTCTAACTGTTATGCCAGATGCTGGAGAAGGAATTAAAGGAACTGTTAATGATGTTATTAAAGGTGGAGATCTTGATAGTAATTCATTAGATAAATCAGTTAAAGCTATTAAAACAATTAACGATACTCACGGGCATAGATTCGAATTAGAAGATATGTCTAAAAAGACTGGAGAACAAATTGATGGCCAAACTTATGCAGGGACAAAATCAATTACCAGTGTAGCCAAATCTGGAGGTAATGACGTAAGTACAAGTTACAGTGATGCAGCTTTACATTATATGAAAAACTCTCTTAAAAGGTTAAACAAAACTCTAACTGACATTAGATATACAGGTATGACTATGGATGAAATGAAACAAGGTATTGAAGAATATCTTAAAAATAACATTCAAGTTTTTGCTAATACAGTTAATCAAGATAGAGTTATGAGCAAGAGTATAGTTAGAGGTATATTAAAGAATATTAACAATGCTAAAGTAGTTAAGATAACTAAAGCTGTAAATGACTTTGCAGATTCAACAACTGCTTTAACAAAGACTAAGGTTTTAAGAGCTTTAAAAGAAGGAGTAATTTCTAATGATGATGTTTCACAATGAATGATATATACTGGTGAAGGTAAATCATATGAGGCTGAGCTGTTAGAGGGTGAAGAAGCTGACTTTAATCCAAGACATTACCAAGAATTCGATCCTAACGCTATTGTAGAAACAAGAGTTGATGAGATTCACGACCGATTAGTAGAGCAAGCAAAAGAAGAAGATGCTAAAGTTGAGAAGGAATCTGATCTAAATGACAATGTTTTAAGAATTAAAGCTGATGAAGCTAATACTAAATCCGAAGTAAATCATAAACAAGTGGAAAACGATACACAAACAGCCGTTTCAAAAGAAGTCGATGATGTAGTAAAAGAAACTGGATTAAATATTGATGAGGATGTTCTTAAGAAAGTTAAACAAGATATAGCTAATTCATCAATCCAAGGGTATAAAATAATCAATAATGTTATGACTAAGATTTCATTAACAACTAAAACTACTCTTACAAAAGAAGGTGAAGCAATCGCCAAGTCAGCCGAGGATATTAATGCGGTTAATAAAGTTGGTAAAGGTATCAAAACAGTTAAAAGTCCTTCAGCAGCAAACAATATGGCTGGAGATGCTTCAGAATTCACAACCAAAGAAAAGATACCAACCAAAAAAGTACAGATGAGAATGGCTAATAAAATAACTAAACAATACGGTTTCAGTAAGGAAATTGCTTTAAACTTAATCAAAAGTGGTAATACTGACCCTAAAGTTCTTGAAGCTTTAAAAGCTGCTGTTTCTCCAGGTAAAAGTGTTGAGAGTTATGAGCAAGATGTTCTTAATAATGTTTGAGCAAAGAATAAGTATGCTAAATTCCTTAACAAGAATTCAAAAGAATTATCTAAACTTAATCCTAAGCAATTAGAAAGATTACACAATACTGCTATGAAAGAAATAGCATTACAAAACAAGAGAGCGAAAACACTTGCTGATTTAGATAGCAAAATTAAAGGTCTTAAGAATGATCTTGGAATTGCTCTTAAAGTTAAAAATAGTTCAGTAGGACTTACTGATAAACAGTTAATAGCCCACACAAAGTGAATGGAAAAAACAAATGCTCGTTTAGAAGCTACAATTAATAAGTTTAATAAAACAAAAGATATCCTTGCTACAAAGCATAGAGTTGATGAATTAGAAACTATATTCGATAACTACCGTCCTACTGCAATAGGTAATGATACATTCGGTAGAGGAGCTTTCCCTGAAAGTGAATATGACGCTACTAACACAATTGATAAAATGAAAAATGGTCTTCAAAATGTTATGTCTCGTAGATTCGGTACTTTTAAAAGTATGGCTAAAGAGAAAGAAGCTATTAATTCAATTGAAGGTACTGTTAATAGAGGTATCACAAAAGAAATGCTTAAAGATAGTAAATTCAAAGAAGGTATGAAAACAATTACCAATGATTTAAAAACTAAAGGTGTTCCAGTTGAAGAAGGTGACAGCCTTAAATCAGTGGCTATTAAATTTAATATGTATAAAAAATCAGCTGCATTCAAAGTTTTAACAAGTAAGAATAAAAAAATCATTAAAAATGCTTATGGTAAAATCAAAAAGTTAATGGATGATACTAAAGAAAGAATTGCTCCTAAACAACTTAAACTTACAGATACTATTAAAAAGAGACTGTATAACCAACATTTAGATAAATTAGGATACTCAGCATCTCAAAGAGAAGAATTCGCCTTAAAACACTCTGTATTCCCTAAATTAGAGGATATGACACCTGAGAAACTTAAACTATTCGGATTAAAACCTGAAGATATTAAAGGACTTAAAGATGAGAATATGCTTGAGTTTAGAAAAGAGAGACTAAAAACAATTGAGAAGTTTAATCTTGGTGATAGTGGATCAGAATCTAACCTTAGAGGACGTTACAACAAGACATATGGTGACCTTAAAAATGGTAAGATTGTTGATAGTTTCGATAACCCAGAGGATGAAGCAAGATTTAGACAATTACATAAAGAAGTTGGTGGTGAAAAACCATATAAAACTTGAAAAGATAATAAACTTACAGACGATCCTAAGAGATTAGCTGACCTTGCTGACAATAAACAACGTCTTGAAAGTTGAATGAAAAGTATTAAAGCACTTAATTATACTCCTGGAAAGAGTAGTTTTGATAATGCGTTTGATAAGTTAGCTGGAAATACCATTATGGATACTAAAGGTAATATATCTATAGGTAGAAATGCTAAAGATAGTGAGAAATACTTCCCTAACCCAGCCGATGAATCTAAAGTAGATTACCACATTAAAGAGTATATGAAAGCTAATAAAAGAGCTCACTTTAACTCTGCTGAATATGGTAAGAAAATGAAAGAGTATGAAGCTCTTACTAAAAAAGCTCGTAAAATGCAATTACCTACTTCTGAACATTTTAAAGAATTTAAAAAGATAATGGGTGATGGGTTTGATAAAGAAAGAAAAGAATTTATGACTAAGGTTAATAAACATATTTCACCTGGTGGTCACTCACTTATGAAAGAAGATGATTTCAGAGAATTATATAAAAGTAGAATGATGGGTAACCATTATGGACAAGGCAACATAGAAACTCTTACTGAAACTCAAAAGAATGCATTAGTAGCACTTCACGATTACAAAGATATCGATGGGAAAACAATTAAAAACCTATTTAAATCCCCAGAATATATGGATGCTGATAAAGAAGTTCTTAATAAAATAGCTAAAACTGAAAAACTTAGAGATAAATTTAGAGAAATTCAAGCCGATCAAAATAAATTCGAAGGTAAAATTGACCCGACACATCCTGATTATAAAGGTAAACACTTATTTACTAATGATGGTGTTAAGAAAAAAGAAGTTGATATGTTTAGAGAACACCTTAAAAAGAAAAGTGGTGTAGAAAGTGTTAAAGTATTACAACGTAAAGATATGATTAAATCATTGAGAAACGAAAGTAGAAAACAAGGTGAACAAGCCTATGATGATCTTGCATTAAACCATAAAATGCTTACTAACCGTAAGATGCCTGCATTACCTGAATTAAAACAAGCAGAAGGAGCTACTAAGGCTGCTAAAGCAAAAGCTCTTAAAAAGAGACGTATTGCTACTGCTGAAATGAAAATCAAAAGACTTAATGAAATGTATGATAAGAAAGGTGTATTCAAAGGTAATAAATATAGTCCTTCTGGAAAGAAAGTTATTAAAGGGTCTGGTAATTATGAACCTAAGAAAATCCCTACCGGTAAAACACCTGAAGAACTAAGAAGAAATACAGCTAAGTTTATTAAAACTAATGTTGATAAATTACTTAAGACAAGAGATAGATATGCTCAAGAATTAGATTCATTATCTTCTAACAGTCCTAAGAGAGCTTGAATCAAATCTCATATTAAAAAGATAAACTCAATCGTTAAAGAGACATCAAAAGGGACACCTGATGAAATATATGCTGAAAAGTTAGATGGTTTAGTTAATGCTGAAAAATTACAAAGAGAGAAAGAAGCTTTATGAGATGCGTCTAAAAAAGAAAGTGATTCAGTTGTTAAATCACAAGGTAATTCTGCAGATGAAATAGCTAAAGCTAAAAAAGAGTTCCAAGATGCTCAAAGAAGAAGAGAAAAAGTTGATGCTTATGAATTAAAGAAAAGAGTATATACCCGAAAGGTTGCTGACAATTATGATCGAATTGAAGATGGTAAAAACTTTGCACACCTTACTAAAGAAGAACAAACACATTGAATCGATGCCAACAGAAGTGATTTAAAAGGTATCAAACAAGGTCAAATAAATGACTTTAAAAAGATGATTAATGCTAAAGATGTGGATCACTATAATCAAATAGTTAACGGTGAAGCACCTGAATTAAATGAAAATGAGATGGACGATATTGTTGAGAAAGAAAATAAAAACATACCATTAACCAGAGAAGAAAGAAGAAAATTAGAAGTTAAAAAAACTAATGATCAAGTTGCTGGTAATAATAAAAAGAATATTGCTGCTAAAAAGAATAACGATGATATAATTAAAACTATAGATAAAAACAACGATACATTCGATAAGAAAATTAAAGAAGATACACCTCAAGCTAAACAAGATAAAATCTTAGCAGAGCAATCTCAAAAAATGTTTCTTGATTCAGAACACGTTAAAGCTGCAAGAGAGACATCACGTCACTATATTAGAAAAGCTATAGTACACGCTAAAAACTTTGTAGCTAAACACAAGGTAGGAGTAATTGGATTCTCAGCACTTATGGGATATAATAAACTTACACAATATATTGTTGATAAAATGATGGAACACCCAGAATTACACTATACAATTAAAACACCAAAAGGAGATATAGATGAGTAGTCTTTATAAAGAAAAAGGAATTAGCGGAGGATCAGGAATTCACAATGAAGTTTCTGGATTGCCACAAGGTAATGAAACAGGAGCTTATGTTAGAAAACCTATACTAAGAAGTCCCTTAGACCGTTTAGAAAAAGTTAAACAAAGGATAGCCGAGGACAAGTGAAAGATGTCTAAATTAGGGATGTCCCCAACTAAAACCTTAGATAGTCGAAACTCTTTCGAAAAGTTCTTAGGTATTACTGGCCATCATACAGTTATAGGTGATGCTATGGATATCTTTAACAGACCACAACAGGCTCTATGAGGGCTTATTAGCCCAAAGGAAAACACAAACTCTTTTATGAGTATGCTTGAGGGTCTTTCAGGAAGATACCACCAGAATACTGCAGACTTCCTTAATAATGGTTTCGGAATAGATACTAAAAATTGAAATCCTTTCTTGAAAGGTATTGCAGCTTTTGGAATAGATGTAGGGACTGATCCTATGGCTTACTGAAATGCTCCTTTTGAATGAATGGGTAAAGGTGTTAAAAAAGGTTTCACTGTACTTACTAAAGGTATGGGAACTGTACTTAGAAAATCAGAAAAAGGTAATGAGTTTGTTAATACAATCGGAGATATCTCTAACAAGATTAAGAATACCTTTAAAGCTACTTTCGGTACTTGAAAAAACCCTGCATATAATTCTTTTAAAGAAAAGTTAATCGGTGAGCAGAACAGGCTTTTACGGTCAAAAGAGACATTAGTTAGATCACTTTCTAAACGTAGAGTTGAGATTAATAGATTAGCTATAAAACTTGGTAATGATTATAAAAGTGGGGATGAGACAACTAAAAAACTTGCTAAATACTTACAACTTGATAAAAAGATGTTAGCTAAGAACCCATTAGCAGCCTTTCACGAAGGGATTAACCAACACTTATTTAATGAGATTCAAGCAACTGCAAGACATTCTATTTCAAGAAAACTTCTTTGAGATAAATTAATGAATAACAATGATGGGAGAGGTTCTCACTTCTTCATTTTAGCAGGTATGAAGCATACCGATGAGAGAGTTAAAAAGATATTAAAAGTATTAAGAGATGATTTTGCTCAAGGGTATAAACGTGGAGATTTAGGATTACACTATATGAACGAATTAGAAGCTGGTGGGATTGAAACTCCAGAACTTTCTGATATCTATGCTGAAAAATATAGACTTAAGGATATGGAAAGTAAAGTTCCTGGAGCTGTAATTAAAGTAAGAGGAGATGCTGCAAAGTGAATGAGAATCAATTACGATAAGATAGTAGGTATTCTTAAAAGACAGAGACAATTCGGTAAGACTAAGAAACTTAAATCATTACTAACATTACTTGCTACTGGAAAGAAAGTAGATTTTAACTTGGCTGACCCTTCACATATGGCTTTGCTTAAATCATTAACTAAGTATTTAGGAGAAGGAAGCTATAAAAGTTTCGGGAGACGTGGGATTAAATTCGGTATGAGACCTAATGGGGATTTACCAGATATGCCAGGAATCACTTTAAAACCTACCTCAATTGGTAATTTGAGACATATGATACATAACCATCAAGACTTAATCTCAGCACTTAATGTTGAGCAAATGGAAGATGTTTTCTCTAAACTTACACCAGAGCAACAAGTAGCCTATACAAGTAATAAAAAAGGAATGACAGCTTGGCTTTCACTACCTTTAGGGACAAAGGTAAACACTACAGCTCAGATGGAAATAGGTATTCTTAAAAGCTTATCAAAAGCTAAGAAAAAGATATCAGAGTTTGAGAACACAAACTTTAACGATGCTATGGCTAAACTAAATAATACGCCAGAGAGTGATCTAACACAAATAAAGGACACCATTGATGAGATTAATCACCACGCATTGCAACTACAAGTAACAAGTTCAAGAATTATAAATATATTAGTTGATGCAATTGGAAACGATATTAAAAACACCAATAAGGACTTCATCCTTAAATCTTTTGAGGACACTAACTTAAAAGGTTATCTAAAACTTGTTGCATCTGATGAAACAATTACTGCTATTATTGCAAAGAGAATTTCTGAAGGTAAATTTCAAGGTGGAAAAATGGGTACTGAAGCAGCCGTTGGGGTAAAAGGAGAAATGGGACTTGCTAAAACTTCTGATTTAACAGATACTGCTAATGAGAAAGTTCAAGCTTCTGGTTCTAATAACACTCAATACCTACAGAAAAAAGGTGGAGGAGCTCCAGTTGTTCACGATGATACCGTTGTTGCTGAAAATGACCTTACAGTTAATGCTGTTGGTTCTGAAGTTGCTAATAATGTAGTTAGTAGATGAAGTCATTCAGGAGCTGTAAGTTGAATCAATGCTATGTGTGGAAGAAGCTTATTTTCTACTGACCCAATTAGATCAATCGGGATTTCTCTTAAGATGATTCCTGACCAATTTAGATTACTTAATATCTTTAGTAGTGCTACTGAAGAAGGTCTTATTAGACAAATTAGCAAGAGTGAGCTGATGGAAGCTAAAGAAAATGTTGAAAAGGGAGGGATGCCTTTAAGAAAAGCTCTTACAAGATCTTTAAAAGGTGAATTCCAATTCATTAATGAAGCTCAACATACTAAACTTAAACAACTATGAGCTTTCTTGGCAAAAGGAAACTTAGATAACAAATCAAAAGAGTTCAAAGAGTTTAATATTAATATGTCAAAATTACTTAGACAAAAGAATGTAGTTATCCATAAAGGTCTTTTCGGACAGTTAGAACTATTCGCAAGCCATATAGCCGACGTAAATGCTGATAAAACTAATATTCTAAGAACAATTAACAGATGAGTTATTAAAGCTTGAAAAGAAGTTGCATTATTCAGTACTGGTTACCACGTTCGTAATGTTGCTACTAATACAATGAATGCTTATCTAAGTGGAATGAGAGTAGATGATTTCCTATACCATCAAGGTAAAGCTTTGAAAGAGTTACACGCATACCAAGGGATTTCTAAGAAGATTGAAAAGCATATGACTAACAATCCTGAGCAATGAGTTAATTCAAGCAGAAGCATATCTAAAAAAGCTATTCACGAATCAATTATGATTAAGAGTATTTTAACAAAAGAAGAATGAAGAACACATCTAAAGATTAGAGAGTGAACTAATGCCTCAATGATTGGTAATAACAAGTTTTCAAGAGATGAATATGATCTTTTACACGAAGTACAAGCTGCTTCTAAAGTAGAAACAACTGATCGCCACGTCTTAAAAGCTGCTAAACTTAATCACGTAGTTAATGGGTTTAATCGAATGAGAAAATTAAACTTCGGGATTACTCAGATTTCTGATAATGCTTCAAGGGTTGCAGCTTACGAATGAGCTAAGACTTCTAAAGCAAGAAAAGTATTAAAAACAATCGGTTTAGATAAAGATCCAGAAAAAGAAATTAAATTCGCTAAGAGAGTTTTTTACGATTACGGTAATTCAACACCTAATGAAACTAAATACTTAAAATCAATCTTTCCTTTTTATACTTGATTCAGAAACAATATGGAGTTCCAAATGAAAAACTTCTTAAAGAATTCTAAAAGATACTTTAGAGTTGCTGATGCATTAAAGGGATGGTCTCAAGGTATTACTAATGGTGACTCAACCTTAGCACAAAATAATGAAGAAATGGGTTATATCCCTATGTGAAACTCTAACGGGGATGTTCATTACTTACGTTTTGCACCACCTTACTGAGATGTAGAACACTTAATCCATAGTCCTTTAAATAGACTTAGTCCTTTAATCAAAGACCCTATTCAATTAGCTACTGGTACAGACTTGTTCACGAAACAAAGTTTAGCAAGTTCTGGAGGATTTTTCGGAAGTGTTGGTAATACATTGATTGGAGAACCTAAACTTTGAGGTGAAAATGCAATCGGTGAGAAAGTTAACCGTATGAGACTTGGTATGCTTGGTAGTAGATTGACTAACTGAATGGGTGGAGGAGTTAATCTTGCACAAGGTAAAGGATGATCTCGTGGGATGCCTACAATTTTTAAAGATGTAAATATAGCTAACGCTGACTTATACCACTCTATTGGGGAGAGAAATGCTTTAACAAATGCATTAAAACAAAGAGCTTACAAAGGGGCTATAATACCCTCTTATCCACGTCATAAGAAGTTTAAAAGAACTGTAAGAGAATTTAAGAGATAAAAAAAGTTAGCACATTATGCTAACCCAAAAATTAATTTTCTAACGGGCCTAAATTACACCCTCGTCAGGGAAACCGCTGATTACTTATTTATTTTTATGCATAGTTTCACTCATAAACTCTAAAGTATCACCAATAGCATTTATACTAACAACTTGCTCACATAGTAATTTATTTTGATTATCTAACAATTGAGTAATTACATTTACTAACCTTTTCATCATATCTGTTTGCTTTTTCATTTCTTCTAATTTTTTATCCATATTTTCTCCTTACTTTACTCTTCATCTTCTGCATATATTTTTTCAATACAATCCATACATAAGGTATCAATTCCGTTTGTGAATATCTCTTTATTAACTCCACATACCTGGCACATTACTGGTATAAACTCATCCATATTTCCTCCTTGTTTTTAACTATCTAAGCGGTACTTATTACAATCTTGGTTCTATAAAAAAGAACATCTCATACTACTGCTATTCCAAAAATTAATACATAAGTAGATGGTGCTAAATAAAGGAATGACGCTCATCACGCTCCTGAATTAATTACATTCACACTACCAAAATATAAAGGAATGCAAGCAATTGTTATTATTGCTAATCCCCCCATTAGTTCTTTAAAGTGGTCCATTGAAAACTCTTCTTTAAATTCTGTTACTCTTCAGCCTCCCATATTCCCTCCTTACTTTACTCTTCATCTTCTTGCAGTTCTCTATACTCTTCTGGGTCTATCTTCTGCATAGTCTCTGCAACAGCGCAAGGCAAACAAAAAATCTGTCCGTCATCATACCCATCAACGTAGTATAAGTCTTTAGTCTCTTTACCACAATAATTACAACTTAATAGTTTCATATTTCCTCCTTATTCATCTCATTCTGCTTCTTCTTTTTGCATTTCTTCGTATCATTTTGGATCTACTTTAAGTATCTCCACACCAATACAATTTAAACAAAAAATCTCTGCAGTGTCTCCGTCGTAGTAGTATAAGTCTTTAGTCTCTTTATGACAATCATAACAACTTAATAATTTCATATTTCCTCCTTATTTATATCCATTTTTTAATTTTCAGTCCATATCATTTCATCTGACACATCCACCACAATAAATTTCTTTTCCATCAGTATATAAATCTTTATCGATTTGACATCCTTCACATACTATTACATTAGCAATTGTCTTTTTTTCCATTATTTTCTCCTATCTTTCTGAGAGATACTTTACTATCTCAATTATTATTTCTCTATTATCTTGTTTTAAAACTGTTTTCATTGACTTCTTAGCTACTTCTGAGGTAAAAGGGAAATCAACTTCTTTAATATTAAACTCATCCATAATTATCTTTTAGCAAGGTGTTTAATTACCTCAATAAGTATTTCCTTATCATCTTGTTCGAAAGCTTTTTTCATTGACTGTTTAACCACTTCATCAGTATATGCATAATGTCCATTTTCTATCGTAATCTTAATCTTTGGGCGACAATCTTTACCATATCATCTGATTAGTTCTGGTTTAAAGTCTATACTTTCTTTAAGGTTATAAAACTCATTAGCATAACACATATCACATATTAAAGCTTCTTTAATATACCTAAACTTAACAAATCTTTCCTCTGGTTCTTGGTCTGTAAAAAACCCATCACAACAGTCACAAGTAAAATCTCTTACATATTTATTCATCATCATACCCCTTTATATACCATATATCATACCATTTCCCTTTTACTATTGGGATGCCACATTCAACTGTGATGTATTCCATCATTTTGACAACATACTGAAAAATACCTTCATACGCCCATTCACCATCATTAGCCTCTAAGTCAATTGTGAATTTAAAACGCCTTCATCTATAAAATGTTGATACTGTAGCAGTTCCTGCATATACATTAACCTTAACTTTAAGATATTTAGTAACCTTAGATATTAATTTCTCTTCCTCGGCTGTAAGTTCTTTATCTTCCATTTCTATCCTTTACCTTTTTAGTCATAGTATTTTTTTCTTTCATATTCTCACTCATTACCGTCGTAATCCTCAACTATTTCCTCATAATTCTCAATTACCATTTCAAGGTACTTAATCATATCCTTCATAGTAACTACATTAAAAGGTGAGTAAGGTAATGGTATAATGCTTTCTTCTCACTTGCTATAGTTATCAATAAAGTCTTTATGGACAGCTCTAACCTCATCAATATGGAAATATTCTCACAAACGTTCTAATAACTCATAACTTTCGTCATACAAGTCCTTCATCGTTGATTCATCCATTACACACATTATATATACTTCTTTAAATATTCTTTGTTTATTCTTATCTGTTATTTTATCTGGTTTTTTAATCATTTTTATCCCCTTTTATACTATCTATTTTATGACATCCTTGGTGAGGTAGCACACACCCTGGGCATAAGATATCAGTTCCAAAACCGTCTTCATAATAAGTAATTAAGTTTTCTTTTTTACCACATCTGGCACATCTAACTCCATCTTTATCTACCTCACCTACTACATATTTTAAAACACATTTTTCACATACCTTGTCATCATTTCTTCATACCATATAAACAGCTTCGTTAATACAATCATTACATTTACGTCTCATCTTTATCTCCTTTAAAATTGTTCTAATTTTTTTAATACTTCGATTGGGGGAAGTACGACCCCTGTTTTCTCTAAAAAGAATTCAAATTGTTCTCATTCACTGTCTACATAGAACTCATACCCTTGAAAATCCATCAGACATCTCATCCTATCTATTGTTATTATATCAGGTAAATCAGTTTTAACAGCAATTAATTTATTATTTAGAAATCTCGCTGCATAGACCACATATCTATCCTTATTTATTATCTGACCTCATCTCCCAGACTTATCCTTTTGTCTATCGTGTCAGTTTTTTATATCTTCAAAGTCTTTTTCTTTTTTATACATCTACACATACCTCTCAATTCACCACAACCCTTACATATACGTTGATCATTAAACTCTGCTTCTTTATTCCCCAATGTTTCTGTTATTCTATCACATATGTCATTAAGGAAATCATCTTCTTCCTCTTCATCATCATAGTAATCTGATAAGTCCTCATCATCGTCATCATAGTAGTTTTCAAAGTAATCGAAAGGAATTATAACTCTATAAACACCTTCATTCTTTTCCCATACTATTTTAGGTTCTTTTTTCATCGCTCTCCTCTAAGAATCACGCTTTAATAGCATCATTCATATCTCTTCTAATAGATTTTTTAAGTTTATTTAACTCTTTTTGAGATTGTTCTTCCCAGAAGTCTTCATATAGATCATTACCATTTTTAAACATAGTAATCATTATCTTTTTAAGGTCAGTCTCCCCTGGTGTCAATACTCCTTTATTAACTAATTTAATTCTATACTTTTCGATTGCAGCATAAGTAAATCTTACTTTCTTTTCTTTTCTTTTTCCGCCGGTTCTTTCAGCAAACTTAGAGTTAACAATCTTTTCTCTGGCTATAATATAACCTTCACTGTCTAATTGTTTAATAACTAAGCCCTCAATAGGAGTAATTTTATCAATTTTAGATAATTGTGTTTCCCCTTCTACAAGAGAAATTAAGTTATCTCTAACCATAATACCACTTTTAAGTGTTATATTAGCATTAACTTTGTATCTATTGGTGCTGGCTTCCTTTGTTTCAAAAGCTATTAGTCTTTGGTGTGTCTTATTGTAAGGCAATTGGGCGAAGTAAATGTATTCACAAAAGATAATATCTCCCTCTTGGACTTCATTAATTCACTCTTTAGGAGTAAATTCAATTAATTTTTTAAAGTTTCCAGTAGGTTCAAATCCTAATTTCTTGTTCCGTGAATAGTATTCAAATTTATCTCCTACCTTCTTAAGGGCAACATTAGAACCATCATACTTTTCATTAAGAATAACTGGTTTAGTTCAGTCTATTTCTCTTTCGTATCTTTTTAGGTTACTTTTTGAGTATATTTTTGGGTATAGTCTTACATTCATTATTTTTTCTCCAATCATTCTATATATTCTTTAGGGATTTTTAAATCGTAGTTACATTTATTCTTAATGTATTCAATATTATCCTCGATTTTTTCGTAATTACTTTCTTTTACGCCTTCCGCTAACTCATTAATCATATCATAAGTAAGTAGTCGTTTTCCGTCTAAGCAGTAAACTGTTGCAGTACCGTGAACGCTTCCATCCTCTATAATACCAGCTAATCAGTAATATACACCTTTTTTGTTCTTGTGTCTACTAATTGTCATAAGTTTCTTAATACTTTCAATTGAAAAATCATCACTACATACTCTATTTATAAAAACTTGGTTACAATAAATTCTCATATCATCATATGCTGACATATCAGTTCTATCTTTATTTTCCGCTACGATAACATTTCAAATTCTTTCTTTTTCTTTTTCACTCATTATCATTTTCTCCTATCACTTTTACGGTTATAGTTAGCGTGATTACAAGGTCAACAAACAAAACCATAACTACCATCAACTCTATGAACTTTATCTCGGTCTGGGATAAACATTTTTTTACAATCAATACATTTTTCTTTTTTAGTCATTACTTATCATCCCCATATATTAGTTTATATCTTAAGCGGCGAATACTATGCTCTAATGAAATTAAAACATTTAAACGAAATCTATCGTGGGTACTCCCATACACTTCAACATACTCAAGTTTATTCTCCAATACTTGCATTTTATAATATAGAGTTTTCTTAACATACTCCTCATAAGGGGTTTCTATCTTATCCTCAAGGTCAAAGTATACTAATTTAAATAGCATTTTATCACGCTTAACTGCATA
Source organism: Cyathermia naticoides (assembly GCA_033042655.1). Lineage (NCBI taxonomy): Eukaryota > Metazoa > Mollusca > Gastropoda > Neomphalida > Neomphalidae > Cyathermia > Cyathermia naticoides. Next base: position 18,458 of record JAUTWP010144373.1, read on the forward strand.
TTCTGTATTTTTAATGTCTACTGCTGTCATTATTTATCTCCATATCCTTTTATAATATTCTTTATCATCTTTTAATGTGCTTATTTTACATTCTAATGCATATATCTCTTTGTCAAGTTCTTTAAGTTTTTCCCTTAGTGCGACTTTCTCATTAAGGGCATCAAATCTATCGCTTAATTTTAATAAACTTTCTAAATGTTTCAATTTTTTATCTTGTGATGATTTCATTATTTATCTCCTTTAAACTCATCCATTAACATAATAGTAAATGTTACTAATTCTACAAATTCACTATTAAAATGTTGTGCTGCTGTAATTTGTATATCGTGGTTTAGTAAAGATAAACTATATTCGTCTTTTTTTTCACTTTTATATTCTTTCGCTATAACAATTAATTCTTTTAAAACTTTAATTTTTTCTTTAGTCATTATTTACCACCTTTATATTCTTTTTCGCCATTTCATAAGTTTTTCTTTGAAACTCTTTTTAAATCTTTAAGATGTTTTTTAGTATAAGCCATATCTTTTTTATATTCTTTTTTACGTAATTTTTTATACTTCAAGGTTTCTTTTCTAATATGTTTTAAATCATTAAAAGTAGTTCATCTACAACTTCAATCGTGGTTACTCAACTTAGCAAGTTGAGTTATGTAATTACATTGAGAACACCATCCTTTTGAATGTTCATAAATTACTATAGTTTCTCCACATTTTCCACAAAGCATTATAACTCTCCTTTAAATTTATCTAAATGATTAGTAATACCTTTAACTTCTGATTTTATTTCATTTATTAATTCTTTTAAATTACAGTCACCATTATAATAGTCTAAAATATGGAATTCAATTGATTCACAAGTTGCTTCAATATCACTAATAGCATCGTGTAGGTATTCTTCTTTTTTAGTCATTATTTTCCCTTCTTTTTAACCTTATCAATTTCTACGGTCATCTATATAGTTAACATCAAAATTTCCTAAACATAATCTGCTACAAAAATACATTGTTCCTCACCCTACAGTCACATATTCGTATTCGGGTATACAATCTTTTCAGCAATTAAAACACTCTTCAATTACTAATGGTGAGGGTTCTTTAACCATCTTATCTCCTTCAATACGGGTAATATATTTTTATCTGTCATTATTTTCCCTTCTTTTTATAAACATTTTCATTCAATTGCCTATTATCTTTTTATAATCAGTTAAGGTTAAGCAATCTCTAAAAAATAACTTATGAGAAAACTCAACTGGACCTCCATATACCCCTGGCTTTTCATAAGTGCCAAACTCAAATGTAGGGTTATAGTCAGTATATATTGCACCATCAAAAAAGCAATTATAGTCCTTTTGAAAAGTTTCGATATATCAATTATTTAATTTTCTATACATCCAAATTTTAAAATCTCTTGGAATATGTCCGCTATCGTATTCAAATGGTAATTCATTTTGATAAAGATAATGTCAATCGTGGTTTTTAGGGTCATATGTTTTTAACATCTTATCCTGATTGTTGTAATATATCTTAACTTCTTCTTTTCTTTTATGTTTGAAATACCCAAGAAGGTCCCCTGATACCATTCTTATATAAGCGTCATATAGTTCTTCATCTGACAATTCTTTTTTAATGTTATACATTATTTTCTCCCTTTAGATGTTGAAACTCCGCCACCATCTGCTAATATTAAAACTGTCCCAAAAACTATCTCAGCGATACCTTTAAAAGTAACTCCGTGGTGCATTGTTTCTAAAGATCCTCAATATATTAAAAATATTGCAAGCACAAATACTGATACTGAAAGTGCTAATATTAGGAATCCAAGAATGTATATTCCAAATCCATATTCATTATTTTCCATTTTTTTTACCTCTCTTCCCTTTATTTATATCAACAAATCCTTCTCGCTCTATCATACACATATGACAATATGTGTAGGCTGTAGTGGTGTGCTTATATAAAGACTTAATTTTACCACAATCATAACAAGGATATCCATCTCATTGCCGAGCATCAACTTCCCTATAATGGTAAATGTATGCAGGCTCTAATGCGTGTTGAAAACAATATAGAGTGTTATCTTTAAGATATATCTTTTTAGACCTACACACATCTACATATTTCTTTTTACACACTTTATACATTCTTATCCCCTTTGTTAAAATACATATAATGCATTAGGTGTCTTACAGCGTCTCAGCAATGAGTATTAGGTATTTTACTTAATGTTATTCCGTAACGTTTAAGTTCCTCTCTAATAAGTCAAATTGGCCACCTATGCTTTATTGTATTTTGTTGCCTTACAGACATTATATCATTAATTTTAAAAAAAGCTTCTAAATCTGCAATTAATTCACTTGTTGATAATTCACGATTAGCAAAGACACTTGCTTTACCCTTCTGTAAGGTGAAATTCTCAATCGCAATACCAACATTATTTCTAAGTACTTTGCTTTCAGAATATAAATTTTTAACAATACGTATTACAGTATCTTTAATAGCTGTATAGTACTCATCTTTAGTTTTAAATAGTTTAGCACTAACTGAGACTACATTAATGTCCTTTTTAATAGGATCGTAGTAAGCTATACCTGTAGTACCTCTGAATTTTGCTGTGAATACACCACTGGGATCTATTCCAATAATTCCTTTATTTATTCCACATATACCTATAACCATTAATTCCCCCTATTAGCCCAGAAACGGTCATCTGCACATTCAATACATAGGTAAATATCTTCATCACTATATTCGTCTAATACAAGATTAGCATTTTTACTATTACATTGATAGCAATTTTTATTCATAATTATCTCCTATTAATTTTATTAAGTATACAAGACCTTTAATGTGGCTCGTTTTAGCATATTCATCCCAAAGACATACCTTAGTTTTCTTACTAATTCTTATTGATGTCTTTTTATATTCCATTACCCTAATTTTCATTTTATTAAATATTTATTAAGGTGGTAAAACATATATCTAATACTGTCAGTTTCTGAAGCAACATTAAATATTTTACTTGATTTTTTAGAAATCTTTTTAAGGTTATGCGGTTTAGCTATAGTGTATTTTATAAACTTTTCACATAACTCTTGATATACACTCTCTAACCCTTCTAAACTTTCTTCAAAATCATCTCTAATCTGTATCAACTGATCGACAGTTAAATTACCTACTTCAAATTGAGTTATTACTCTATCTAAATATATTTTCATTATATCTCCTTTTTCTCTGCTCAGTTGGTTGTAGTAACCTCTACATCACATTTCATATCTATTATATCATTAAATCTTCAATCTTCCATAACTTTTTTTATTTTTTCAATTAAGAATTCTTCACCAGGCCATATCTCCACCTGAATCTCATCGTGAACCTCTAAAATAATTCTACTTTTATAGTTATTATAATCATTAAAAATCTTTTTATGAAGGTTATTGGTTGCTTCTTTTAAAATATCAGCAGCAGTTCCTTGGATTAAATAATTTAGAAACTTGTATGAAGTATTATTAGCGGGATCTTCCTGATAGATTCTACCATATAGATTACTTACTTTACTCTCCATACCTACTGTATCACTAATTATACTACTTAATCGTCTAATACAAGGATAAGTGCTATGGATACCTTCATATATCTCAGCGATTTCCAATGAAGATAGATTGCTAAGACTCTCATTATTAAGTAATGCGTTCAGCCCAGAGCCATATAAACAAGAGAAGTTAACTACTTTAGCAGCATTTCTTTTCTTTTTATAATCTGGATCAGATTCTACAATACCAGGGAAACAGTTCTTAACTGTCTGAGTATGTATATCTATTTCATCACCTTTTCGATAAGCTCTCTTAATATTAAAGTCATCAATGTCGTATTTATGAGCTAATGTAGATAGAATTCTTAATTCCTGTTGTGAATAATCAAAATAATGTATACTTGCATACCCTTTACTTGGTATAATTAACTTTCTCGGGTGAAATATTTCAACTCCGTGAAGTCCTACCAAAGGTCTTGAAGGGAATTGTTGTAACCCACTACTAATTCTACCTGTAAATGTCCCAAACTGTCTAATCTGACGGTGTAGCTTACCTTTATATAGATCATCTCTAATACCTACTAAGTATGTAGTAAGATACTTTTGAACTTTTCTAACAAACTTTACTGTCTCTTCTATTTCGGGATGTAATTTTATAATTTCTTTGATCAAAGCGTGCTGACCAATACTATATAAGTCTTTTCCAGGTGATTTAGCAACTATTTTAGCAAAGAAAGTGTCATAATATTTCTTAAGTGATTCGATTGAATCTAAAAGATAGTCTGTATCTATAGTTAATCCTGCTGCTTCTTGTAAATAGAAATTTCTGATGTTATCACACTCAGTTTCATATATTTTCATTGATGCAGGGTCTTTAAATATCTCGTGCTTAATCAATTTATAGTATATTTTCATAGTCATTACCACATCAGTTTTAGAATACTTAGTAAGTAATTCAGGATTATTAAGGAAAACGGTGTAGTAATTAGGTTTTTCAGTAGTATCAAGTCAATCGTGATACTGATAAAGTTGGTCTTGAGGGATAATTACATCATTAGATATCTCTCTTTTCTTAATTAATTTAAGGAATTCATTTTTAGTTGTCCCAACAAGTTTTAATCTAATATGTAATTGGCCTCAATAAGAAGCTTCTAACTCTCTAAGAGCACTCTTAACTTCTATATCTGAATTGTCATAAGATTCTTCACCAAACAGTTGTTTAGACATTGCTTTTAAGCCCAGTCTTGGATGAGTTAATGGAGAAGTCATTCGACCTAATCCCATTGTATCTCCGTACCTACCTTTAAATTGCTCTATATCACAGCCCATATTACGTAGCATATGTAGATCAAACTTGGTATTATGCCCGATTAAATTGATATATGTGTGTCCTGTGAATGTATTTTCATCTAATGTAAGAATGTCTCAAACTTTTAAGATATCTTCTTTTGTATGGAATTCTTCACAGTATATATCACCTGTATCGGTATTGAAACCTACAATTAATTGGAAAGCATAATCCTTTTTAATGTGTAAACCTGTTGTTTCTGTATCAAAAAATACATCTGAAGGTTCATTGTGTTTAAATAGTAATTCTAATTCATCAACTTTAGTCATCTTTATTAACTCCTCAAGGGTCTAAGTCACATCCAGGTCTATCTGGAATAAGTTTTTTATTAATTAAGTGGGAATATACCTTAGCAAACTTTGCAGATATTCTAAAGAAATCTCTTGCTAATGGTTGTATAAATTTATCTACTTTTAATTTCTGGAATACTTTCTCTTGGTGCATTCTTAATTCAAAGTGATCAGTTATATCAGATTTAGATATCTGTCCCCCATCCATTAATGCATCACACATTGAATACATTTCCTCTAATCTCTCATCACGAGAGCTTGCAAGAGTGAAAAGGTTCTTAAGTGTAGCAATGTTTTTGTTAGTAGGTTTATCATATGTTGCTTTTTGTGCAACTGCTTTCATAATTCTAAAGTCTGAGTTATCATATATATCTTTCAAGAATCTAACAGCGTGATCAATATGTACTTTAGTGATAACTAAACTTTTAAAATCAGGAGTTGAAAAACTAAGTGCTGCGAATGCTCCTGCAATTCTTAATATTTTCTTTCAACCTTCCCTACCAATTATTTGTTCATCAACTGGGTATAGTTCATTTAATGCAATACTTTGTTCAGCTGCATAGATTCTAATATCATAATTAACTTTAACGTCATCAGAAGTTCTACTCCATACCCATCTAATTAATCTTCTCCATAATGAGCTGTCATACTTATTAAATGGTGGTGTTTTAGATACCACTTCTTTAGTTTTACCTACAATAATAGAGTACTCAGCCCTTGCAATATCTTCTGGACTACCAACAGTACTGTGTAATACCTGTAAACCGTGGTTAAAATGAGCAATAGCAAGGTCGGCTGTCGATCTACCTGGAGGTAATGGGTTAGCTATTTCAATTAATCTTAGATAAGCTTCCTGAGAAACCTCACCACTTACACGAGTAATTTTAAGTTCATTACTTGATTTTACAGTTGTAAGAGTTCTAATAATATCAGTATTACCGTGAATCTCATCGATAATTAACAAACCTTTATTACATTTACCGATTACACCGGTTCTAATAGCCATTGTTCCGTTAGCCATACGGTTAGATCCACCAACTATAGCCATAGATGTTGATCCTTTAGCACTAACTCACCTACTTACTTGAAATAGTTCAGTCATATGTTGGAATAGTTCAGTCTTACCAATCCTTGTTTCACCAATTAATATGGTATGGATAGCTCCACGCATAACATTTCCAGCTACATTAATCTTTAAAGGAGACATATATGCTAATAAAGTACCTCAAAACAGTCTCGGATGTAAATGCACACCAATTCTATTTCTAAATATCTTAAAAATACTCTCAGGTGTCTCTTTTCTGAATGCAAGCAATTGCATACCTTCTTCTTTAGTTAAGGGTTTGAATCCTGCAACACCGTCTTTGTAAGGTAAAAATTTCTTAATAATAGATACAATCTTGCTATCATTGTTAGTATGAGAGGTAGTAGAGTGTAAAATAGTATACTTTTCATTACCATTAATGTCCTCATCACCAAAATAGAACGCTTCCATAGAGGTATTAGTCTGAAAATCATCAGCGTGATTATAAATCTTTGTACAATCTTCAATACTAAACCTTTGAGCGGTGATATAGTCAGATTTAGTAAGCCTTAACTTAATATAATCTTTAACTTCGGTAACTGTAAACCCAGTTATAAAGTGACATATCGCTTTTTCGGTGCTATTCTTCTTCTTAAAGAAAGAAATTAACTTACTATAATCCTTTATCTCAACTTTAATAGTTCCAGAATCATCATTAGTCATATTATTTAAACGAGTATATAGAGCTGCTTTCTCATAAGGTGTCTTCTCATCGATCTTAGGAATTCTAATTATATCAAACTCTCATCTATATGGTACTCTATATTTATCAGTATTAGTTCAAGAAATCTCTATATTAGATAAACATAGTCTATTAGACATAGAGTTAGAAGAAGCATCACTCAAACTAACATTACGGTAATTAGAGTAGATATCTTCATTAAAGAAACTGTCATTGCAATACTGGGTATCATCAATCATTTTTCTAAGGCTATTAGCATCAATTGATTTAGATCCACATAGTAAATCCCATAAATCTTCTTTTTCTTCCAAAAATGAATAATGTTTTTCCAATATCTTAATACTATCTGGTGGGAATTTAGAGTAAAACAAGTCTTTAGCAAGCTTTTTCGCTCCGAATTTACCTGTTTCATCATTGTCATAAATGATTACTACATCTTTCTTGAAGAAAATAGTGTTATCTTTTAATCTTGCTTGTTCTCCGCCAGTAATTGTATATGTATTAAACCCATAACTACGTCCTGCAAGCATATCTTTCTCTCCAGCAGTAATAATAATCTCTTGTTCAATATGTCTCTTTTTAGCGGGAATAATGTTTCCATTACCTAATCCTTTAGTGCTATTGCTCTTAACATTTCCAGAGTGGTAATAAAACTTACTACCTACATATACACTCGAATGAGCATAGTTATATACTGGAATCTCGAATACAAGGTTAGATCTTGTTGGAGTATATGTTAATTCTAAGTCTTTACATACTCTTAAATCAAAACCATATTCCATAGTTCATAGATCTTTAATTTGTTGTGGAATCTCATCTCAAGGCATACTTTTATATACCCTATCAACCTGAATTCCGTGTTGTGTTATTATTAAATCTTTTAATGCTTGTGTATCAATATCTTTTAATGATAATGCTTTGTCTACAAGTTGATCAAACCTTAAAATCCCTTCGTTTATCTTAAAACAATTAGCAAAACACTTGAATGAGCCACTGATAGTGTCAATTGACCCACTTTTAGTTCCATCTAAATGAAAAGGGCAAGCTACGCTCACCCTTTTGCTATTATTTTGAGAGTGAATGTCTGGGAACAAGGCCTGAATAACCTTTTGGATATCTTTCTGTTTGTACATATCTCTCCTTATATTTTAATTAAACTATGATTGCTAATATTTTAGACTTAGTAATGTCTCTTTTAAACTTAGTGCTATAGTAACTGTCATCTTTAATTGTAGCTGCAATTTTAAGTTTATTAGCTTTAACAAACTCAAAAGCTTCAACAATTGAATCACGAGCGAAATCTAATGCTTTTGCCATTTGACCTGCCTCAACTAAATCACGTAATACCTCATATGATTCACCTGAATATTTCTTGATGAAATCTCAATAAGGTTCAATAGCATATAGGTTAAGTTCATTTTTGTTCTTACTATCCCCTAAAAACACTCTATTAAATCAAGTTGTATATGTATTATTACCTAAACCTACTTTGAAAGCTCCACTCATAGGTGCTCCTGCATAGTCATTGATTGTAATTAACACAACATTGATGTCTTTAAATGTTCCTTCTGGGAAGGTTGGTAATTTCTCTGAATTTTTCTTAATACTTGCTCTAATTTCTTCTAAAGACTTTCTTTTTGGAGTAGTTGAAACTGCTTCAACCTCACCTATTTGTTCTGAAAATCAGTCATTTTGTTTATTTTCCATTTATTTCTCCTTTTTGATCTAATACTTCGATTGTATCAGTAATTCTTGTTGCTAACGTTTTTGAAATTGATGTGGAGTTCATAGCATTTACCTCTCCGTGCTTATCTAAGAATCAGAATAAGATAATTAGATGTTTCTCAGTGTGAGTTTTAGCAACTGTTTGAGTACCTTCTTTAGCGAAATATACCATAGTACCTAACTCTGATTCTTTTGCTTCTATTAAATTATATCCTGAGTTATTAGCAAAGTTTTCAATAATATGTTTTTTATCAAAAGTATCTAAATTGATCATATTGATATTACTTAATAGATATACATCATCTGAAAAGTTAGCAATTAGATTAACAACTGACTGTGCCATATTTAATTTTGAAACCTCACCATTAACAACTTTTGTTAAAGAATAACCGCCATACTCATTTTTATTTAAATAATAATTCTGAAGCGGTGCTCCCCTAAGGCTTCTAACACCTAATATTTGAGTTTGTCCTAAATGATTTCTTAACTTATTATTAAATCTACTATGTATTTCTGATGCATATACCTCTAAATGTCTATTTTGAGATGTCTTAATAGCATATTTAGCGAAAGAATTTAACACATCATAATCAATAGAATCTAAATCTTTACCTTTACTTTTAGAAAATGAATATAACACATCAAGCATAATACTAAGTTCTTTAAATTGATTAACTTTTTTAGATTCACCTTTTCTTGTAAATGTATAAACAAAGTTAACGTCTTTTTTACTTTCGTCTTTAATTCTTTTTAGAAATACCTTAATGAAAGATACTGAAGAATCCATTTCGTATTTAGAGTTGTCAACAACTGCATCTACTACATTTCCATTTTTTGCTTTTATAATTTCTTTAATTTGATTATTACTTATCACTTAAATCTCCTAAAATAACTGTTAATAATTTCACATCAGCTTTTTTCAAGTCTGGTGGTCCAGCAATTGTATATTTGTCTTTTAATAATTTACCTTTTGATCCTGATTTATCAGCTTGTATTAATTTAATAATAGTTGTGATCAATTCACCTTTAGCAATGATTTTATCTTCTTTTAAAACTGAATCAGGTGCTTTAGTAAATTTTGGTTCAGGTGTATTTGCTCCTAATGAATCTGGTTTCTTCCCAAAGTCAACATATTCTTTTTTAACTGGTGCTTTTTTAGCAACTGTTTTTTTAATAGGTGCTTTCTTGATAGGTGCTTTCTTAATAGGTGCTTCCTTAGCAACTGTTTGAGAAGGTGAATCTCATAAATGAATTCCAAACCCTGTTTCAATAGCGATTAACTTAACTTTACCTCTTTGTAAACTATTTTCATAATCTCTGGGAGTAGGTTTTGCTATTGGTCTAAAGTCAGAGTCAGTAATAGGGTATTCCAATCTTGCTTTAGCTTTATATGGTTCTCCATAACTTTTAGTCATCCTAACACTTACTACATTTGTATCGTGTCAATCTGTAGAGATGTATACATCTGGATGAATATATTTAAAAATATCTTCTGCAATGCTTCAAGGGAAATATGTATAAGTAAATGTTGGTGATATTCTTTTAGTCTTTGTTAACCCTTCTTTGTCTAACCTTTCTGCTAATAAACTTAATGTAATCCTGTCTTTTTTAGTTCCAAACTCAGTAATTTCGGTAACTATTTTTCAATATTTTTGTTCCATTATTTTTTCTCCTTAATTGATATTCTAATGCTTCCTGATGCTTTCATATATTTTTTATGTAGTTCAGGGTAATCTTTTTTAAACTCTTTTGTATTGAATCTATTGGTGATAACTGATGAAACTACAACTGTATTGTATTTTGTTTCGTAAGGTTCTGCTTTTCACTTAGTTTTATCCCCTAATTCTTCAATGTATGCTGTTTTTAAATCTGAAGTTATTTGTGATATCTTTGATTCAAGTTCTCTTTTCTTTTTAATAAGATCTAACTTTTCAATCTCTGCAGTAATATCAGATAATTCTTTTTTTGTTTGCGATAAGATTATTGTAATTGTTTTTTTGTTATCTCCAACAACCACATCTCAAGCATCTTGTCCTGTAATATTTTCCATATATCTCCTTGTTTTTATTTTTTCGTAACTCAATTATACACCAGAATTAGAAAGATTATGAATTTTTTTTAAATTTTTTATTTCATCCATAATGAATTTCTGAAACTTGTCAGACTTAAGGCTCCACTTGACAATTGACATATGTCCCTTTAAACTTAATAGTCAGATATCGTCAATTATGATCCCTTGAGTTGCTAATAATTCTTTATATGTCATTTGCTGCAATCAGTGTCCATTTTGTTCTGAGCCGGTTTTAATATCTAATAAAATTAACTTTCCGGTTTCGATATCTTGATAAATTCTATCAACAGTTCCGATAACTCCAATATTAACATTACTTACCATTAATTCTTGTGCGATTAATTTAAGTTTTGGATAATATGGGTTTAGATATCTCCTAATAAAAGTGCTATATGCTTTAAAGTAAGGTGTCAGATCCTTTGTATCTTCATCAGGTTCGTGATGAATTGGTTGTTTATCTATATACATTGTTTCCATTGTTTCACTCCTAAAATGCACTTCGCTACCTCTTCATTGTCAATAAGGCATTTGCTTGCTAAATCAATCTTGGTTCATAAGTTTTTTAAATCCATCATTAAATTTACTAACTCCGATATAAGCACTAACTCCCATCAGTTCAACGCCATTATAAAAATATCTATGTTCTTCATCATTGAAAATTATATTCTTATCATTAAAATCTCTTATTTTATTTATAACTTTATTTAATTCATTAATATTCACTATTTACACGCGCTTCCAGATCTTCAATATCTTCTTTTAGATACTCATTGACATCTTTATAGAATTCATTATCTTCTTTTAGTTCTGAATTAGCATTTGCTAACTTAAAAATAGTGTCATTAAGTTTAATGACTTGTTTTTCATATTCTAAAATTTTTGCTTCTAATTTTTCTACTTTAACTTTATGTCAATAGAAATGTCATTTTGTTTTTTTTTCCATTTTGTCTCCTTTGGTATAATTATACCACTGAATAGGGTTTATAAATGACTTTCTTCTAATATTTTAGTCTTATCGTTTTTCTCGTCGATTATTAATTGAGTGTGGGTATCACTTGAATTATGATACTTTAAATAATATATAGTTTGATCTCTAACATTATCTGGATTAGTAGGTGCTAAACGCATTTTTGCTTGCTTGTTAAAGTGTGGTTTATAGTCTTGATCAACAAAGATCATATCATCACATAGATCAAACGTATAACCTTGACTACCTACTGCTAAATTACTAAATAAGACACAGGGTTTTTCTTTAAAACGTGCTTCAATGGTGCTACGTTCTTTTGGTGTGGTTTTTCCGGTTAAAAGTAATGAGTGATCAAACATCTTAGCAATCTCTTCTAAGAAAGATGATGTGCTCCATACTATAATCCTTTTACGTTTATTCTTCTTAATGAATTTAATTAGTCAATCTATTTTCGGACTAAGAAAGGGTGCTTCTGGATCAACTAAAGAAGGAGACATAGTAATTTGTCTAATAGCAATAGCAGCGTCTAAATCTCCTTGGTAAATATATCTAACTCCGGATTTCAAAAGAAGGTTATATCTCTCACTAATAGACTTAATTGAATTAACTTGATATGGTGTAAGTTTAAACTCTATCTCTTTTTCTTTTGGTGGGGAGTAGTATAAGCATATATCATTGAAACGTTTGATACTTGAAAAAGAAAACAATCACTCTTTTCACTCTTTACGCTTAGAATACTTTACATCAGTGTAAGAAAAATTAGAGTATGGGTTAGATAAGTCAGGGTTAAAGAAATACTTTGCTAAGTTATGGATACCGATCCTAATTCCAGAAACTCATTGGACTAATCTAATAGCATCAACTGCATCATTAATAGCGGGTGTTCCGGATAAGGCAATAGCATACTTAAAATTGCTTCTAAGTAGTGTAGTTTGTTTGGACTGGATACTATTAGCATTTCTTAAAAAGTGTGCTTCGTCTAATATTATATAGTCTCCTTTAAGGAATTGCTGTTTAGACATCATACCTACTCTACCAATTAAAATAAACTCTTTACTATCCACATACTCTTTTAAAACTATTTTCCGATCTTTCGGTGATATAGGGAGAATTTTAACAGTTCTAAAAGGGGAAAACTTTTTATATGCGTCTAATCATACATTTTCCAATCCTTTTGGACATAAAACAATTACTTTATTGTAAAGTCTTGTAGCATAAGCAGCAGGTCAGGTTTTACCTACTCTTTGCTCTCAAAAGAGACAATAATTTTTCTTTTCTTCAATGTCTCTAATACCTTCATTTTGATGCGGTCTAAATATATGATCATATACTTTAATATCTCCTTGTGGATCAATCTTGCTTCAAATATCAATTCACTTCAAAATGACTTCTTTATTAATAGGTGTAGGGAATTGCTTATATAGTTTAAGCATTAAGGTGTATGTGTTTGGTAATGTGAAATAAGTATCGTTAAAACGTATGAAATCAGTGTTCTCTTCAAATCAACCGATCTCATTACCCTCTACCTCGAAAAACATCCTATATACATCAGTTTTTTCCTTGCTCAATACCATTTAAAATTTCCCCTTGTATCTCCCCTAATATGTCTAAGGGAATATCGCTTTCTTTACACTTAATTATACCACCAATTCTATTAAATTCTTGTCTTATTTTAACAAATCAACGAGTAATGGTCTTAATATTAACATTACCATAGAATTTAGCATAGTGTTCTCTACCAAATTTCTTATTAGTCTTGTAATCTATAGTGGTCTTGAAAAGAAAGATAACAGCGCTATGATACCTACAACAATCAGAAAGTTCTGGAGCATATACCGATCAATTACCGCTTTCTCAATCAGAAACTATTAATTGCGCTTGTGGTGAAAGTTTAGACTTATCACATCCATATACCATATAGTTATGGTAAATTTCAACAAATTCTTTATCTATCATTATCTTTTTATTCCTTTCTCTTTATTTTTTTCAATAATTAAATATAGTTTTGGATACATCCTACTTATAGCAGTAATTGCTTCTAAGTCAGACGGATAAGATACCATCTTAATCTCTTTTAAAACGTCTTTATTATACCATTTAATGATATATTGATTAGTTCCAATGCTATATAAGTAAAAATCGTGGTTAATGTTATACCTATCTCTACTTTTATATAATTCTTTAGTAGAATTCTTTATTGTGAAAGACATTAACGTGTTTCAACCTTTTCTTGTTCTTGATACCAAAGATATCTCTCATTAAACTATATCTAAGTATTGGATCCATATTAGCAGGTCTAACAATAAGTTTGGAATACATAATGTATGTAATTGAGAATTTACCCATTGTATATGATATCTCTCTCCTACATTGTATAGGTATATTATTCTTTTTAATAATCTCTAATTGTTCCGCGCTTAGTTCTTTTGAAAAATGCTCTCAATTAGTGTCATTAATCCTTGTATCTATAATCGACTTGTATCCACGTATATATGGTCTTGAAAAGTATAAAAAGTATCCATAGTTCTTATCAGCAAATTCAACACCAAAAAAGTGTATCTTTATGTGATCTTGTCAATTACTTATACCTTCAAAGTCATTACCTTTTAAAAGTGCTAATTCAGTAGTAAAAACTTTATGGTATAAAGGTTCGGTAGAGAATAACTTACCATTAACTTTACCAACTACAATACTAACTACACTACCATAATAGCGGATGTATAATACTTTCAATTTTTTTAATAACTCATTAAGTCTAAAACTATCGACATTTTCTAAGTTATCAATTGTGTCTCTAAAGTCGTTAATTACCATTTCAGAATTGTTTCTTGATCTAAAAGCATCAATTTCTTCTTGTGAAACATTATCACCTTTGAAATCAACTCTATCCATATTAATTGGTGATGTCATTTTTAATCCTTTTTTCTTTTCTATACTCTTCCAACATATAATCGTCTAATTCAACTTTATTAAGTCCAATTGCTCAGGTCATTAAGTCTTGTATGGTATTGCTATCGTCGTCCCGTTCTCTTTCAATAAAGAATTCGTCAACTAATTTTTTTAAATTTTTTTCTAACTTACTCATTTTGTAATTTCTCCTTTGTTTATTTTATTACTATCTTATTATACATAATTTTTTAAAATCCAAACATTAAAGCATAAAAAAAAATAACCCTAAGGTTATTCTTTATCTTCCCTTGGTCTTACGATCCTTTTAACAAACTTACCACGTATCTCGTCATAGATATGATACTTACTTGGATCTTTTGGTGCTTTACCATCTAATATAATATTATCTTCGTCATATTCTAATACCGATGTGATGTAAAAGTCTTTGATATTGTGATAAAATCCCCCATAGACTTTACTATTGCTAATTATATCCGCTTTATAAGACGCATATGTATCCACTATCTCAGCAATGGTATCTATACCATCTTTTATTTTCGGTAAGTATGTATATCTTGGTCTTTTAGTCATTTTGATCACTTTCAAAGTTTTTAACAATTTTAATAAAGTCATTTATATACTCTTTATAGTGGTCTAAATGGTCTTTTTCAACTAACTTTTCGATATTCTTAAGAGCGTATTCTAAGTCCGATACAGTGATCTCATAGTCTCTTAGCATTTCAGTTTCAGGATCTATGTAATCAATATCTTCAAAAGTATCACATCACCTAACACTATACATAAAATCGATAATGTAAAAGATATTTTTTATATTGTGATCCATATTCATTAGTTTAGAAAGTTCTCTACCTTCTTGATCTAACTTACTATATTCTTTATTTACATCTTTACCAACATATTCAGAATTCATAGGTTCGTATTTTTCCATCATATCAACTCTTGCTTTTAAGTTCTTGATATAATCATTTCTTAATTTTTCCATCTTGTAATTTCTCCTTTGTTTATTTTTAATTACTACTACATTATACATAAAAAATAGACGTTAAAATAAAAAGACTTAAAAAAAAAAATAACCTTTCGGTTATCCTTTTAATCCCCTATCGCTTGCTATTTTATACAAATTACCACAATAAATTTTTAATCAATAAATATTTACATCACCATTTTTTAAAATTCAGATATCGGGAGATATTATATTAAGGATTACATCACGACCAAATTTATTAAGTATCCTATTGTATTCATAATGCTTTTCAATCTCTCATTGTTCAACCGATGCTTTCATATGTATCTTATGTAGTATGTTTATTGCGTCAATTAATTCACGACTTTCTTTTTTAAGATCACTGCGTGGTTTAGTGTCTTGTTCAGCGCTATATAGCAATTGATTAGTATATACACATAGATCAGCATTATTCATATATTGAGCGTATCTAAACTTACTTAGTATAGGTTTATCGCTATCTAAAATGTCTTTTAATAACTTTATATGCGGTATATGAGTGGTTTTAATGGTATCAAACTCTAATTCTCCCGCTTCCTTAACAAAGTCATACTTTAATAGTATAATTCTCTCCGTAAAGGTATCAATGATCTTTTGGAGTGCTTTAAATTCACTTACACTTAATGGACTTGTATCTATTACATTACTTTTATCTATTTTTCTTATCATTGTAGATCCTTATGCTCTCCGTTTTTAACTGCTCTTTCCATATTAATAATGCTTTCACATTGTTCTATGATATCTTCATTGTCTAATCCAAAGAAAATTTCATTATATTTATCTATATCTTTTAATAGATCAGGGATAATGGTAAAGGTTAGTGCGTCCGATACCAATTTTAAACGTCTAAGATACGTTTTACGATCACCTTGTGCTAACACTATTAATACCTTTATCTCGGTTAAAAGACATTTTATTAATACTTTTTCTAATTTCATTTTTTCCCCTTTAATTTTTTATCTTTAAATGCTACTAATCTATTTACTAATATCTCGAAAACATCCATTATTTTTTCAAAGTCTCCTTCTGGAGTAAAGTTTTTTATAATATTGTAATCACTACTACCATCCGCATTAATGATATTATTAATTAAACTTTCCGCTTTAGTTATATATCGGTAATTTTCTCCTAAGTTTAGATATTCTATACCATCTACTATATATGTTTTAAACTCCATTTTTTAACTCCTTTTTTTCTAATTCTTTTTCAAAGTCAGAAATAAGTTTATTATATTTATTGATAATTCTATATAACTCTTTTTTTATTGCTTTAATATGTGCTTTTGTGAAACTTAAATTAGTTAAGTTTGCTAATAGAAATAACTCTTGCTCAGCACTTAACACTTTAAATACTCAAAATTTATATTTTAATGCTTGTTCTAATCCCATTTTTTTGTCTCCTTTAATTGTTCTTTGATTATTGAGTTTATTAATTTAGATAATTTTTTACTTGTTTTAAGGTCTTTTTTGATCTCTTTGCTCTTTGGATAATAATTACCAAAAACGGACTGCAGCGATCTTAATCTAAACATTTCACGATATAATAACTCAATGGTTAGATCTCTACCATCTAAAATTTCATAATCTCAAAAATGGTAGTGTTTTTCACCTTCTTCAATACCAATACATCACATCCTAATATTATTTTTATTATACTTTCTTAAAAACTTTGGATTAATGTAAGTGATCTTTTCATTTCATTGTGTTTCAGTTTCGTAAATAACTTTATTTTCCATTGTAATCTCCTTTATTTTATTTAATTACTACTCTATTATACATAAAAAAGAGATATCTAATTAAAAAGACTAAAAAAAAAAATAACCTTCCGGTTATCCATTTAATTTAGTCCTATGATCTAAAATTTTTTGATCTATTTCTCGTGCTTTTCTTTTATACACATTTTCAGGACTATTATATTCTTCTTTAATTTTTTCTAATTCTTTTTCTTTGATCCTTAGCATCTTTTCAAATTTCTCTCTTTCCATATCTTCCTTTCTTTGTTTCGCATATATTGCTATACGGTCTTTTCTATCTTCTTCACTTTCACGTGCTATGAAAGATAATACTATAAATGTAATAATAAGGATTACAATTGCTGCTATTATCCCTATTCAGTTTGATGCTGTCATTATTTTAATCCTTCGGTTTGCTCTATTAAGTTTGTTATTAATTTACTCTCTAACTCTCTTTGTTTTTTCCCATCTAATTCTAAGTCGTTTAACTCGTCTTCGGTTAAAGCGCTATAAATTGCTTCAAAGTTTTTATTAAAGATGTATAACTGCGCTTTTAAGCATACTATTAACTCTACTATTAATTTATTCTCTTTATTTTCCATTGTAATCTCCTTTATTTTTCTTAATTACTACTCTATTATACATAAAAAAAAGATAATCTAAAAGATTACCTTAATTTTTTATTTAGTGGTTTTGTTAATGGACTGTTTCTTTTGATAAGTCAATTTCCATTATAGGTATGTTTAGATCTTTTGCTTCTTTATTTTCTATATTAGAGAATACGTTAAATAGCGACCTTACTATGTCTTTTTCAGCAAACAAAGCAAACGGTGGATACTCCATTAATTGACACTTTTCGGGGTAATCTTTATCAATCACGGTGATTACTTTACCATCATTATCTTTTAATCATTTAGCAATTGTTTCTAATGCTTCTAATGAGATATACTCTTTGCTTTCAAACGCTTTGAAAGTTTTCTTTCAATCATTTTTATATTTAGCAACAAAGTATATGATCACGGGGTTCATACCTAATTCTAACTTTCTTCTTCTCTCTAATTCTTTTTTTATTGTATTATCCATTATCTTTCACAATCTCCTTCAGAAAGTCTAATTTTCTCCCATCTTTTGGTTTGGATATAGATAAGACTATTATCTAAAATTTGTATAGACGCTCCAATACTTTCTCTTTCTAATTTATTTTTTTCGCTTCTATATCTATTTTCTAATTCTGCGATCTCAACTAATATTTCTTTTCTTTCTTTTTTTCTAAGTTCTATTAAAGTCATTGTAATTTTCTCCTTTATTTAATTTTAATTACTACCTTATTATACATAAAAAAGAGACATTAAAATAAAAAGACTTAAAAAAAAATAACCTTTCGGTTATCCTTTTAATCAATCATTAATTGCTTTTTCAATTTCTTTTTCAGAATATGGTTTTAGACTTATATCCAATAATCTATAAGAATTATCATTTTCGTCCTGTGGTGTTATCCATAACTCATTATACTCATTTATATAAATTTCGTATTCCATCTCACCACGCTCGATAATATACTTACTTACCATCATAACCACCACCATTTAGTAGAATTAGATAACCTTCTATTTTGTATTTTTCTCTTAGTTTTATATTTTCGATATATCTAATCTTTGATACAAAGTATTTTAGTGCTTGTAATGGACTTAAGCAAACGCTCTCGTCTCCCCGATTATCTCAATATCTATTATTGTAAAGAAATACGTCTTTGTCAATATCTTTTTTGATCTCTTTTGTAGAGTTTCTTTTAATCTTACTAATTAACTTATCCGCTAAGTCTTTATAGAAAAAAAATTCTTGTTTTCTTATCGTAGTGATTACAGTAGCACCAATTTCCCCGTGTATGTATCCTTTAAAACTAAATTTACCACCACCTAAATTTTCATATCCTTGGTAGTTTTCAGTATCAAAAATAAATTTTGTTTTGCTATCTATTTTATCAATTTGTTTTTTTGTTAATCCCATTATGTAATTCTCCTTTGTTTAATTTATTTAATTACTACTACATTATACATAAAAAAGAGACATCCAATTAAAAAGACTTAAAAAAAAAAGATAATCCAAAGATTACCTTAATTAATTATTTAGTGCTGCTTATATAATATCGTCTAAGGTTAAATTGATCAAACTAAAAAATATATTTACCATATATCTACGAGTTAGTCCGTCGCTTTTTACCATTGAAAGTATTTGCTTGTATGTTTTCTTTTTATTTCGTTTGTAGATCTCGCAACGATAACCATTTACTCTAATCACGCGATACATCGCAGTAATCCGAAAGGTTTTGCTATCACGAAACATAAAGACGTAATAACCGTATCCGTCGCATTTATTCCATAATACGTTAATTAACGGGGGATGCTCATAACCTAATTTTTCACTATAAATATTTAACTCGACCACGTCCCTATTTTCCATAAGTTTTACGCGTTTCTTAAATGTTATTAAAGAATACCTATATTTGCTTTGGATCAACTTATAAGTTTCTTTTTTCTCGCTATAATGTAATGTTTTATAATCCATTGTAATACTCCTTTTTTTATTTTGATTACCTTATAAGTATATAGTAAAAAAAAAGATAATCCCGAAAGATTACCTTAATTAATTATTTAGCGCTGCTTATATATTGATTAAACTAAAAAATATGTCTAAAAGTTTAGCATTGCTTAACTTATCGGGAAAATTTAAGTCCATAATTGTATTTACATTATCCGTTTTGCTATCTTTTTGGTAAATTTCCGCTATGTGCTCGCTTTGTCTAACTATGTAATATATATTACTACTATCTTTTAAATTTATTGTAAAGGTGTATTTGTCTTTACCATCAAAGCGACGAGTTTTTACTACCGATAAAAAAGGGTAATCCTCGAAAAACTCCCCTACTTTAAACTCTTTAATAGTATTAAAATATTGTAGTTCGACATCGTCGTTATATTCCAATTCTTTAGTTAAGTCTTTAAACTTTCTAAAACTGTTTTTAATGGTCGCAAACTTATGCGTCCTTGTTTCCATAGGTTCCCTTTCTAATCTCTCCCCGAAAAATTCTACTACTCTATAATCCATTGTAATGCTCCTTTATTTTATTTTATTACTCTATAAGTATATAGTATTACCTTTAAAATTGTTAATTAAACTTACTTTAAAAAAACTGCTAAAATGTTTAAAAGTCCATTTTCAAAGATTACTATAAAAAAATTGTTAAATATTAATTTAAAGATATCTTAAAGGTATCTATTAAGCACATAAAAATATTTAAGGTGTAAATACATTGGTAAAAAATAAAAGTCTTTAAAATGATCTATTAAGGTTTAAATATGAGACGCTAAAAATTAGAGTGATCAAAAAAGAGATAAAAAAAAATAACCTTTCGGTTATCTTTAAGTGATCATTTAAATAATGCTTAGTCGTTAGTATCTAAATATTCTTGTAAATGTATTCTTGTATCGGTGCTACTAATAAATAGGTTTGGTATCTTTTGGAATTCTCCAAAGTTTCCTTTAAAGTCATTAGCATAATCTACTAATTTGTTTGCTGCTTCTCTATTTAATACTATAAAGTCTATAATTTCGTTTATTCTATCTTGGACGCTTTCGCTTTCGCTATGGTCTTTTAAAATATACATTTCGTTTAACATCTCCATAATTTCTAATACTTTATTGTATGTAGTTTGGTTTAAGTCTCTTAATTTTTTCATAGTGTAATTTTCTCCTTAGTTTTATTTTTATTACTCTCTAAGTATATAGTAAAAAATTAAGATATCAAAAAAAGCACATCTATTTTAAATTGTTAATGTATAACTGCTTAGATCCCCATAAAGGGACATTTAGAGACTAAGTAAATATAGTAATGTCTCTTTTTATTTATAACAAAGTATGTAGTAATAATGGTATAAAATGAGTTTAAATTAATTAATTAATAATATATATATATATATAGGTACTTGGTATTTCGTGAAAAAGAAAAAGGGACATTTGAAATTACCGCAATTAACCATTATTTACCTTATTTAGCAGCAATAATCGACTACATTATTAAAAAGAGACATTATAAGCAGTTTTAGTAGTGGAGATCACCATATTATAAATTACGTTAAGTTAATTACTAAAGAAACACAGCATTAGACGCTTAGATTAGCATAAAGAGACATTATAAATTACTATAAAGCAGCAAAATAGGGACTAAAAGAGCGGAGATGGTATGGTTAAGTTGGAGTTCAAAAGGTTCGGAGCGACGGAGCACTCTGTGCGGAGTACTCTATGTCTAAAAAGAATAAAAAAAAGAAATAAATAAAGATCAAACCGGCGAAAATAAAAACGGCACAAAAAAAGCACCCCGAAGGATGCCTTAGTCTTGAAAGTAGACCACACTAAATAATCGAACCACTGATTAAATTGTTTAAGGGAGATATTTTTAACTTTTGATTCCATTGCAAGGTTTCTGAGTTATTTAAAAACGTTATTACTTAAATGTAATTCCTTCTTCTTTTGCTACAGCACTCTCAGCACATCCCTCACAAAGCGGAGCTTTTGTGATTGGGTGTTCTCAAGCATATCCTGTATTATCAGTTCTTTGCTTACAGTTAGTACACCTAACAGCTTCTGTGTTTGGGTGCAAGCACTCATCACAGCAGTATGTTTCAGTCTTTTTGTTGTAACTTATGTGGTCACCAGGTTCTCCACACTTGTAACACACTATTTCAACTAACTCTAATGCATAAGAGGTACAGTCCATACACATATTTTTACCGTCAGATGTTGTTGCGTGCTCTTCATAAGTATTACACCTTGAGCATTTTTTAATCATATTACGGTCGGCGCTGTGTTTTTTACAGTATAGATGCCCATCTTTACCCTTAAGGTTAGATTTAACATCATTATAACTATCACAGTCTCTACAAAAATTTACTTCTCTTTTGATTAATTCAATTTCATCAGGAAGTACTTCTTTGATTACGGTTAGTAATTTTGTTATTTCTGACTTGTTTTCTTTAGATAAACTAAGGAAATCCTTATTAGTCTTTAACTCTTCTAACTTACTTGCAATGGCTTTCTCAAAAATTGATTTTAATGTAAACATTAAAACCTCCTTTTTTATGTCATCGTATACTGGATGACTAACAGTTATTTGGTGGGATTTCTCCCATATGGAGCGCTGTCCAGGCGCTTGTCCCAGTTTTCTGACTTGTACAGGTCAATTGAATTACTTATTGATGAATTCTTTACGCAATCTATCATTCTCTTCTTTGTTTCTTAAAAGTCTTGCTTTATCGTAAAATAAAACACAGTAGATATCTGCAACATATCCAGGTTTGACTTCTTTAGTAGCAAGATAAGCTTCTTCATTATCTCTCATTTTATATTTAGGTCCTATTTTATTATAGTAATTAAATTCATTTTCAAGATGTGATAGCCCAACAAGTTCAAGATATTCGTCCTCTCCAATTACTCTAACAGTTCTTATAAAACATACAAGAGCGTCTTCATAATTATCAAAGTCTCTTTTATTCATAATTTCACCGTTAAAAGAACGTTCTACTCTAAAGTAAGTTACGTATCCTTTTTCAGATCTATCATATTTATTGCCAAATTCTTTTCTGATCATTTCTTCCATATTATCACCTCCCTCGGTGTAGTTTAGGGGATACCAGTCAATTACATACTTTGTAAAACCTACGTTTTAAATGCCTTTCACATTACGGTGAACCCAGTTAACCAAACTCGATTCATTCTTATATTTTCAGAGTCAATAAACTCTTGGGATTTAAGCTTCAATGGCTTTGTTACTTATTACAGTATTCAATTCACATTGTCTCACAGAAGACTTTTTTAATTTCCTCTGGTGTTAGCAGTGTGAGTAACTTATTAAGGATATCTTTGTAAGATGTAGTTCCTTCAATAATTAGCATTACTAAAGTTTTTAAATCTTCTTCAAAGAATCCCTTTGATGTTTTACGAATTACATTAAGCAATCTTTTATCATCAAGCGTTCTCGCCATATAATCACCTCCTCTGGTGTAGCCAGCTATGTATACTGATAGCTTAACAGTAGTAAACACGTTCCAAGTGCTTGTCCCAGTTTTCTGACTTGTACAGGTCAATGGTATTACTTATCTTGCTTGTTCTCAATATCCCTATGGTACTCAGTACCATCGGGATTGTACAATGATGTTCTCTTGAATTTATCACTATGAGTTATGACACGTGTGTATCTTACTTCACTAATGTAGAGCATACCGTTAAGTACGATCTTTCTATGAGAATCTGTGGTTTGACCACTCAAAAGCCAATTGTGTTTAGCTTTCTTATCATTTTTATACATTTCAAGGAATTCGTTGTTTTCAAGATCAAATGCTGCTTCCATAAAGAATTTTTTACCTTCTCTATAAGTGTCAAAGTCAACTTGTGCGATTCTTGTATAGCCATCGCTTTCAGTACCTCTGTCATCTTTGTAGAATACCATTGTAACTTGTCTACGTCCTCATTTTACTTGATGCATTCTGTCTTTGATAGATAGTTTCATATTATCACCTCCTCGGTGTATCGGTGGATGGTTTATCCACACGTGGTTAAGTTAACCAAACTCAATCCAAACTTATATTTTCAGAGCCAATAAACTCTTGGGATGTGCAATAAGATTTACTTATTGTCTTCTAACTTGAACAAAGCTTTACTTCCATCATTGCCAGTCTCAATCTTTCAATTAAGCTCCACGATGATGTCAGTACTCTTTCTCAAGTTAGATTGTTTTAGTTTAGCTTTCGCCATACTTACAACCTCTCATAGCAGTTTCTCGTCTTACTAAGGACGACCCAATGCAGATAGCTCATTTACATAAAATACAAACACGTTGAGTGCAGTCTTATACTTATTGAATCGTATGTTATGTTAAGTGCAGTCTCAATGCACTTGTAGCTAACCGTTACACAATGTTGTAAAACTCTTACCAATTCTTGAGTTCCTAACATATAAGCATTAGGTATTCATTGGGGACCTTTCCCCCTATTAAAGTCATTATATACCTATAAGGTTTGACATTGTAAAAGTGCTCAAAATGAGTTAAAATAAGGTGTTTTAACCTTATATATACTTATGTGTCAATGTAGCATTACAATAACCAAAAAGCATACTCAAAAAACATAATAGGTACCCAGGGGGTCCATAAATTTTTATAGGTGGGGGCAAGGGTCAAACGCACTATATAATAAGCATAATCGCTCCATATATAAAAATAAAAAAAAATAAAAAAAATTCTCGGATAACCGAATTCGATGCTATAATATAGTTAGCTGGTAAATGGGTAAGTTTTCCCCATCTATTTAAAGGTTTAGTAAAGTAAAACAGGCCCAATTGTTAGAGTGCGACATAAGAACCACCCACAGGCTTTCGGGTATCAATGTAGGGGAAATGCATTTCCTTTACGCGCTCATACATATTAGGGGGTTGGCACCGTGTGTACACCATCTAACAGCTCCAGCAGGTTGGTAAGTTTAGTCTTTCTATGTGTGGGGGAATATGCTATCTTAGCTCAGTAGGCAGAGCAATTGTCTTGTAAGCAATAGGTCGCAGGTTCGATTCCTGCAGATAGCACCATATGCACAAATGGTGGAACAGGTATACACAGTGATTTTAGACGTCACCGCTTCGGCACGAGAGTTTCGAGTCTCTCTTTGTGCACCATATTGCAGAGTAGAGCAGTGGTTAGCTCACTGGGTTCATAACCCAGAGGTCATAGGTTCGAATCCTATCTCTGCCACCAATGGCGTTGTAATCCAACGTAGAGATATATGATATCAATCGATGGGTATCGTGTTCCGTGTAGGTTCAACTCCTACCAACGCCACCATATGCTGTTTCAATCTTTCATCCTCAAGCCTGAGGACTTGGCCCTATGATGGTCAGTAGTTGGGTAGGTTTCAATCCTGCAAACAGCACCAATGAGATTAATTTCTCGCCATACAACGATTACGTGAATCTGCCTATACTCAGTATGCATACTTATTCGCGGGGAGAGACTTTGTTAGTTCGCTTGCACTGTCTTTTTTTGTTTTCTATGGTATAATATAAGTATGTTAAAAAATTATATAGAAAAAGAATTAAACTCCAATTATGAAACTGAGACATTTTTACAATACAAGAAGATTGCAGATGTAATAGATTACCACGCTCCTGACTCTTACGGGTATTCACCGGCTGAGCTCTTAAATAAGATAAACGACTTTTCGTGAGAAAAAAATGGATATCCGATTAAGACAACACTATTCGAAGTTACCAAGTTTGTAAATGACCAATTCATTTCCAATTACATTAAAATAATGGTTAATCAGTTTGCTAAGAATACAGTTAATAAGATAATCATCTCAATGGGTAAAACTGATCCTGCTAAGAAATTACAGACAATGAAAGAACTTATTAAGATGACTGATGGTAATATTAATAGTAATCAAGATGTAACTGTTTATGTCGACTTTAACGATTTATATAAAACTACCGATCAAGGCAAGTTAAATGCTGAAAGGCTCAATAACATTTTGAAATACGTGGAGTTTGAAGATGAGGTTTAGGAAGTCTGATAAGATAAAGATAGCAACACTTAACCTTAAAAATTATAATGTTGTTTCTCCAAAGAAGAGTGTGAAGTGTCCAAAGTGTATTACTAAGTTAATTACACCTTCACAACAACACTCAGGATTCATTGGGAGATGTAAATACTGTGGATTCATTCGTTACTTCATTGAACCATTTCCGCATCAATCGCTGATCAGTGAATGCAAGAATAAAGTAATAGTAGTTTTAGGAGCTGTTAATACAGTTAAGACTACTGCAAGTGCTTTAACAATTAGTAAGGTAATGCGGAGAGTTCCAAAAGTTCATATTTCTGCAATAGCTCAAACTGAGAGACAGTTGGATAAAACTGCTAAGGATTCATTAAGTAAGTTTTTCTTTAAAGACGAGTTTAAGGTATTTAATAAATCCACTTGAACACTTAAGAATGGTGCTACCATTACTTGAATAGCAACACAAGATGCTGAAACTCTAAGGGGAGCTAATGTTGGTATATGGTGATTTAATGAAGCTTCTGGAATTAGTTTCGATATTTACCAACAAGCTCTAACAAGGCTTCGTGATCCAGCATTACTTAAATATGCTAAAGATGATGAAGGTAATTATGTTTTTGAGAGAGATGAGAAACAAAAGAGAACAAGGATTAAGATTGCTAAAGATGATACTCAGATAATTGTTGAATCTAATGTTCCTACAAATGCTGATAACTGAGTTAGAAAGTT
The DNA here is from genome assembly GCA_033042655.1 of Cyathermia naticoides. NCBI lineage: Eukaryota > Metazoa > Mollusca > Gastropoda > Neomphalida > Neomphalidae > Cyathermia > Cyathermia naticoides. Next base: position 45,122 of record JAUTWP010144373.1, read on the forward strand.
GTTGATGAGTAGTCATACCATCATTAAGACCCAATCAGTTAGAGGAATGGAAAAATGAATTAAGCAGACTAAAGTTGCGATTGACCCAATCACAAATAAACCATTAGATTCCGTTGGTATACTACTTGCTACACCTGATGTTCCAACAGTTGCAGAAACTTTCCTTAGTACAATTAGAGCAAGTGCTACAAAGGATGATAGTTTCCTTAGGGAGCTGTACTGTGATTTAAGTTTCCAAGATGGGTTGATTTACGGGATTGAGAATTTTACTAAAAATATAACCAACTCAGCAAGAGTACCTGAAATTGTCTCTCATAAGCAGGTAGATGGTAGCAGGTACTACTGAATGGAATCAATCGATCCAGGTGGAGCTAATAAATTAAATGACGCTACAGCCTATGGATTATTCATTGTCGATACAGCCGACCCACGGCAGTTAATTGATGGGATCTATACACCTTCGATATACTTAATTGACGGGTTTAAACACTCTGGATTAAGAACAGCGGAAGAAGCAAGAGAAATAAATATTATTAGAAAGAAACATAATTTTAAAGAAGATAGAAGTTTATTTTTTACAGGTGATAGATTAGGTAATAAGATTGAAAAAGGAACTGGAAGTAATTTTTATATGGATTTAGCGGATTATGGTATATACTTAAGTGAGATAAAGTATGACACAAGTGTTCTAAATGGTATCAGGAAAGTATCCGACTTTCTTAAAGCTGATGCTTTTAGATTAGCAATGAGTGAAACACATCCATTCTATAAAGCTTTTATGGACGAATGAAATCACTATAGATACTTATCTGAAGATGAAATGAGTTATAACCCTAAAACAGGGAAAATAGTCGGGACAAGAGTTATTGATAAGAATAACCACTTAATGGATATGTTAAGATTCGCATTAGTCAGTATGGATAATGCTATGTATGAAAAAACACCTGTACAAGTCATAAAAGAGAAACAAAGTCGATATTATGGTGATACAAGTAATCCAGGTGTAGAAGAGTTTTTAGGAGGTGATTGGGATGATAATTACTACATCCCCAGATAATGAAACCAACAGGAAGAACAATGAGAAAAAGCAAATCAAAAGGAGTACATAAGTACTACTATGAAAAACGAGGAAGGATAGATAGAGAATGAAAAGAAGAGAAAAAGAATTATTAAAAGAGGATATTAAAAACTTAAAAATTGCACTTGATAGGTCAAACAATACTATTGCTCAATTAGTTAATAAATATCACGATATAAGAAACCAACAAGAAGAAACATTAAAGGATATTAAAAGTCTCTACAGTAGATGTAAGTTTATGCATAATAATATTATGGAACTTAAGAACGTAGAAGTGACCAAGGTTTCAAAAGTTGTTGAGGAAGAAGATGATGAGGAAATAGCTTACTTTATAGATAAGGATAGAACTCATTATAAGACAATAACAAGAAAAGGAGCTCAAAATGGCACAAAAGCAAAATACAAACCAATATACTAAAGGTGATATATCTAAAACATTAAGTTCAAGACCATCTTGATGAAATGGATTAAGAGATAGTTCAACAATGTTTAAGTTGAGATACTTAGATGAGATGGATAATGTTAATACATATTTAAGAGGGGATCAATTTAAATACAGTCCTGATTCAGAGAAATATGTATTGAAAACAGTTACCAATAAACTACACCAAATCTGAAAGAGTAAGGTTGCATTTTTAGATAACTTTGATAAGAAGTTTAGACTATTACCAAAAAGAGCTGATGCAAATGAAATACAAGTTATTACTAAGTTAGAAAACGTAGCAAGACAGATATGAGATACTACTGGAGTAGAGAAAGTTATTAATGAAACAATTAAACAAAGTTGTTCATCACACTTCGGAATTACTAAGATGTTATGAAATAACAATTCTCTAACTGGTGTATCAGAGGAAGAAACTATTTTTGATGACGACTTTAGTATTACAAATGTTCCCATCTCTAATTTCTTTTGAGACCCAACAGCAACTAAAATAGATCAAGCTAACTATGTATTCGAATTAAAAGCAATGACTATACACGCCTTAAAAAGAACAGAACAGTTTAGAGATAAATTGCCAGAAATTGTGGATAAGCTTTCACCTATATATGATAAATTCAAAGAGGATTATGATGAGGATGAAGGTAAATTCGAAACAGAAGGTTTTGCGGACTTATGAAAAATTTATTTCTTGACCGCTCCAGAATCAGTTATTACTACTGAATTAGTTGATCAATTATTCCCTTTATATGAAGTTTATATTAAAATTGGAGGTACAGTAGTTCAATTCTTTACACTTGGTGGAAGTGAAGTTCTATATGAAACAGATATGCACATTAAACAATTGCCTTATAGTATTCTATATGAATACAAATTCCCACAAGAGTTTATGGGTAAATCAAGTGTTATCTTAAACTTAGATAATCAAAAAATGTTAGACTTAGTTAATTTAGTTATTAATAATGCAGTTAAGATACAAGGTAATAACCAGGTAATGGTAAGTGCTAAATCTAAAATTCCTATTAAAGTATTAGTAGAGAGTTTCCATACACCTAATGCAATCTTTAAAACATACGATATGCTACAGAATTCAATTCAATATGTACAACCACCTAAATTTCCACAGGAACTATTGAATTTAGTTCAGCAAAAAGAAGAACAAATGGATATGATATCAGGTTCAAACAATGCAGCAACTGGTGGTAATACAGGATCATTAACCACTTCAGCCGGAGTTGGTCAGTTAATTGGACAAGCCCTTTCACAAGAGAGTTCAAGAAAGATTAACTATGCTGATTATTACGAAAGACTATTAAAGATTCTATTCTCACATTTACTTAATATTAAAGTATCTACAAGTTTTAGAATACAAGATAGAAATCCAGCATCTAAGACAGCTTATGCTTTTGCATCACTTTCACCAGAAGAAGTTAAAGACCTTACATTTGATATTAAAATTGAATTAGATGGCTCAAAACTGGACAAACAAGAGCAAATGCAAAAAGTAAATATGTTATTACAACTACAATCACAAACAGGACAAAAAATACTTGATAATGATACAATCTTTGAAATGTTAGATTTACCAGATAAAGAAATGTTAATAGCAAAAGATCAAGCAAGACAAGTTCAGCAACAACAAGAAATGCAAATGGCCCAACAAATAGCCACACAAGCAGCTTCTTTAGTAGCACAACAAATACAACAAGCAAGTCAAGATCCACAAGGACAAGGGCAACAATCAATGCAACAAATAGTACAAAATGCAGTACAACAAGCAATGGGCCAAGCACAACAAGGTTCAGGACAACAACAAGCAATACCACAAATGGGAGGAATGAATGCAAACCAACAAAAGTAAACTAACATATTTTATGTGCAGCGATCTACACGGCCTTAATGTCTATAACTTTCATAAGAATTTAAATATGGTAGGTTTTGATGAATATGATAAGAATCATATTTTAGTAGTAGCCGGAGATATCACAGATGGATTCGGTCACGAATATGAACTTTTAGAATACCTACGGAAATTCAGTTATAAAAGATTGCTTATTATTAAGGGTAATCACGACTATGGAGGACGCACTGGAAAGTATCAGTATCTAAATCCTAAGAGTATTATTCCCCAACAAGCTCTCTGATTAAAAAGTTTACCTTACCAACGTGAAACAAAAGATTTCTACTTAGGTCACGGTATGTTTTTACCAGATAATATTAAACTTAGATATCACGAACGTTGTGCTATCTGAGGATCTCCAATCCTTTTAGAAGGTTGCAAGAAAGACTGATGGCATCTATCTAAAGGCGATATCACAAAGTTAATGAATAAATACCCTACATTAGTAGATTACATTGATAGCTTTGACAAACCGATCGTTTTGGGACATTTCGATAAAGATACATTAATTAAACTTTTCAAGAAACATCACGTGTTCTATAAAGTATGTTCTCAAGGTTTCTTGGAAACCCCAGGTAAATCCAATAAAATTATATGATTAGACCGTGGACTTATTAAAGGTGATGTTCCAAAAGGTGAATCTTATATCAAAAGAATTTCATTTTAATGGTATAATATAGTTATAGTACCTCAGGAAGAGAGTACGAAAAAGGACTTGCTCTGCTCGTCTTTTTTTTTTTATTTAAAATAAATGTCTCTTTTTATCGATTTACGTGGTATAATATACTTATAGGTAAGAAAACGGCGCTAAATTCTATTGGGTAATCGCCATCCCAACCCCTTAAAGTTCAGGTCGTCGTTGAACTCAAATAATCGGACGATAAAATGAGGAGGCATAAATGCCAGAATACAATAATGATAGTTCAACTAAAGACCTGTTGGAAGTTATCAAAAAATTAGAAGGCGACATTAGAGAATTTAAAGGAAAAGATACAAAAGTTGTTAACCCATCTGATGACATTAAACAGTTAATTACTGACCAATTTAATCAAATGCGTAAAGAATTTACCGAAACCCAAGCAGTTTCTGGTTATCAAAAAGAATTAGAAGTATTAGGAAAAGCTGGAATTACTCAAACAGAAATTTTAGCGTTTGCAGATAATTTTGATAAAAAATTAGGTACAAGCTATTTAAAAGATATGCCAAACACAGCTGAAAAAGTTAAATTAACTCATAAGCTAATGCTTGCGGAACACCTTCCACAATTGTTGAAAACTTCAACACCTAAAGAAGCAACCGACCCAGTAGTTTCAGTTACTCAAGCAACTCCAATCTCTACCGTTTCTCCAAAGCCAGTTTCTCAAGTTTCTAAAGAAGTTAGTTCTGCTCAGAATGTAGCTAATAAGATGCTTTCAGAACTTGGTATAAAAACTAAATAAAGATAAACAAAACACGAAAGAGAGATTATTATGAAAAATATTTTTACAAATTTATTACTAAACCCAGTATCACATAAGATGCACGCAGTATGACCTGAAGGTGCACCTGGAGCAGGGGGAGCATCTAATGTAGTAGGTGACTCTAACGCTCCCGCTGGAACTTTAGATATAGCACAAAAACTATTGAATACAATTCCTGAGTTAATCGGGCAACAAACCTTCGGTGGTTATGATAAACAAGGTAATACAATTACCAAAAACAACGATGGGTCATACATCGGTCAAATTACTGCACAAAGAATATATGACAAAGCATTACTAACAGCATTGGAAGAAAATCAAAGTTTCGATTATGCACAGTTCGGACTTAAAAAATCAATCCCTGAACATTCAGGAGATACTATTGCATTACATAGATTTTTAGGTATGGAGTCAGACCCTAAACTATTAGCGTTACAAATGAATTACAACACTTTAGATGGACCAGACTTAAAAGGATTTAAAGGAATTGGATTACAATTCAAATTAGCAATGTGAGGGAATGGTATTCAAATTAATGATGTAGCCCAAGCATTTATGGTAGATGACTTATATGCAATGTACGGAGCTAAATTAGTTCAAAACGCTATTGATGTTCGTCAAAACATTGTAGCAAGAATTTTATATGAAGGAGCTTCTAAAGTTTATATTAAAGAATATTCAGTTGATAATATCGCTGGTGGTGGTACTCCTAACTTCCCAGTAGCTATTAAACCTTCAATAAAACTTGCTGCTACTGTCCACGACTTGTATAAAACTGATGTAACAAAACACGAACTTGAAAGTATTAACGCTGGACCTCTTAACCATTTAATTTTAAGATACTTAACACATAAAATGGAAAGAAACATTGAAACTTATAAAGTAGGTCAAGCAGCCCCTACACAAGCGACTGGAGGAGTTTCACTTAAATTAGACCATACCGCAAACCCAGTAACAGGTTATCCTTTAATTGGACCTAATGGTGAGAATGATTTAGCATACGAAAATGGTGAATTTATATGAAAGAAAGATATACACGGTAAAGATGTTTTTACCGCAGGTACTATTGTCCCAGCATATAACTATATTCAATTTAGAGAACCAGTACTTAAGTTCGCTGATGGAAAATATAAAGTTATTGTCGGTTCAGATGGAATGCGTCAATTAGTATTCGACCCTATGTATACTCGTAGTGAGTATGCAAAAGCACCTGGAGCAACATTGTCTAATGAGTTAGGTGGATTGTTTGATTACTCAATTACTAAAATACCTAATGAATTGACTTTAAAACCAGAGTATCACCAGTCTGCACACAGTGGGGACAATTTCCAAGTTAAAGTTGTAACTAATGGGACAGGTGACTTAAGAGTTGCATTCCTATTGGGAAGAGAATGTTTCGCAACTGCAACCTTTGCAGGTGGTGGAGCTAAGTTCTTTACCAAAACAGCAAACGGACAAGTTGATACTTCAGATAAATATAGTAGATTAGCATTTATTACATATAAAATGTTCTATAATGCAGCTATTATAAATCCTAAAGGTATTTATGCAATCGTCCACGCACCTGGATTTGAAGCTACAGTTGACTTTGAAGGTAAAGTTGACCCAGCAAACATTAAAGCAGGTAAAGGTAATATCGTTAAACCTGAGTAATCAAGTTTAGATAATCACACACTTAATAGGTTTTTACATAGGAATTGTAATTGGTAGTGCCCCTAACTATAAACAAACACAAGGAGAATTAAATGGCAGATAACAAAACTGGTATGGATGCAAAAATGTTAGCTCAAGCAATGGTGTTAGCCCGTAAACTTATTAAAGACGAAGAGGCAACAGAAGCTAAAGTAGCTACTAAGAAAGCACAAGTACAGAAACAAGCATATAAGTCATTATGACAAAGTGGAGACGAAGCAGTAGCAAATGCTTTCGCAAGGAACAAAGCTAAGCTTTATGTCTCAAAAGATACAATGGATATCTATTACGGTGAAAACGATGCAACCAATAAGGGAGCAGCATTTTCTTTTAGTTTAGGCGGATTAACTTACTCATTTTCAGTAGGACAAAAAACAAGAATTCTAAAAGTTCACGAGGCAGATGTTAGAGCAATGATTTCTGACTCAAGATATCCAAAAGGCCAAGCAATCACAACTAATACAGCTAATGATGCAACAGCCGGAATTTCATTAACAATTAAATAAGGAGTTGATATGGCACAAGCATTTAGAATTTTTAACCCTGTTACTGTTGAGTCAATTGGAACAATAGCAACATACAAGGCAGACGAAGTTGGTTATGATGATAAAACATTAAATAACTTTATATGTAGTGCCATATCTGACTTTAATAGGACTTTTGGAACTATTATTCCTTCACCCAATGTACCCAATCAATTGGACCAGATATGAATAACTACAAACCCAAACCTCTTATTAAAGCCAAGTTCAGCTGACTGGACTGACGCAGAATATGAGTATTACTTACATATGGAAGCTTTAAACACATCAATATTAACTGACTACTTATCAAATAGAGTAGTTTATTATATTAAACTAAATGATGATGATGAGCAAAGAGCAATTGATTGAGAGGAAGCTGCTAATGCAACTGTACCTCATATACAAGATTTAAAGCAGTATTTTAACCCTTATCTGGTATTAGGTTCAATAGGTTTCACTCACGAACGCAACGCTAATATAAACGTAGGTTATGGTAATATGAAAACTAATGACTCAACAGGTTCAACCAAAGGTAAGATAAACATAAGACAAAACAAGTGAGGAGTAAAGTATGGCCTTAAATAAACAAATCCCTTATATGGGGATGCCAGGCCAAAAGCTTTATGATGTAGTTAAGGATTTCTCCAAAGGTGAGAATTCTTTTTTCAGCCCAGAAACATTAAAGTATAATGAAAGTGTAGAAGTAACTAACTTCCAAATAGACCGTGGAGGTTCTTTAGTAAAGCGTAGAGGGTTCAAAGTTTGAACCGAATTACACAAAGCATTAAATAAAGTTTTTGGTAAAACAGATTATGGTAAATTAGTTAGATTCACTAAAGTAAAGTATAATGATAATGACTTATACACCCTTATTTACTCAACAGCTAAAGAAGAAACTGTTTTAACTTTTGAATTAGAGTTTGATAGAGATACTGGTAAGATAGATATTTTTAAACACGACAAGATTACCTTAGAACACGCTACAGGGTTCTTTCCAATTGTAGTTTCTAAAGGTAGATTCATATACTTATATACTTATAATGCTGCTCCTGCAAAACAAGACGATCCTAACTGAACTTTATATAGGTGAGAAGAAAGATGAGTATCAACAGTAGCACCTAATGCAGGGGCGACTTCAGCCATATACTCTCAACATACTTTTCACAATAAATTAACAAGTAGTTTTAATAAAGTTGCAGATTTAGATATGAATACAAGACTTTGACCTGATGCAGATGCTATGGAAATTGTTATGACCCATACCTCTAAAGGCACACCTTTACCTAAAATTAATTTATTAAAAGGACATCCCTCTAATACTTGAGATAAGTATTATAGCAATGGTTATCTTTCTAACTTTAAATCTTTTGATGTTATTGATTCTGAAAACGCTGTAAATAATCACGGAGGTAAATGATTATGGATGTTAGGTAGAACCCCTGCAGGTCCTATTCCTAACCTTGAATTAAATATAAAACCTACTGCTTTGGGTAAAAAAACTAACCTTAATGATATACTACCTTATTCTTTTAGAAAGACATACTATAGACCAGCAAGTAAGATTAGTGGGTCAGTATCAGGTAAACTACATATTAAAGTAACTGGTAAATTCCTATATGGTAATGATAAAAATGGATTAACTACATCTTGATACTATAATATCCCTATGGAATCAGGTTTATACCAAGCTCTTAAGAGAAATATATGTTTTATTCATTTTAAAGATATTAACTCTGAAGTAAAGGATTTAGGTCGTAAAATTAGGATCAACGATAATATATCTATGAACAAACTTGCTCCACGTTTAGTTGTTGAGTATGGTGGTAAAACAGATATATATGACCCATATCAAGATATTTCTGATAAACATATGGTTCACAATGCTATACTTAATATGGGGGTTACTATGAGCGCTCTTAATACTCCCCCATCATTCCCACTTATTAGAGATGGTACAATAGGTCAAGTTCCTCCAGTAGCTCCTTCTGAAGACCTTAAATTTACTTATGATATCGCTTATAGAGCTACAGATATTGATAATTGTACTATTGTATATAACTCAGATACTAAGTTTGATGATTCAATATTCAAATTATATAAACCTACTTCAACAGAGTTTAGTAAGTTTGGGTTTAATTTATTAAGTTTAAATAACGATTTAGTAGGTAAGTTAGCATTTTTAGGTGCTAACACTGGGTTTGATAATAAGGTTATTCAAAATTTCCCTACCCAAAGTGAGTTAGATAAAGTTGTTGAGTTTGATATTGTAACAAGTAATGATATTTCTAAAATTAATGGTATATCTCTTGTTTCCAACTTAGAACCATATACAAATGCTTCTTTATTATATAAAATAGGTTTAAACTATACTGGTACAAGTGTTGATCAAACTATTGTTAAATATTCAATTATGTCTGCAAGTAAATACTCAGCTATTGAGAAAGCATTCTCTACATCTGCAGACTATCTTGATTTCATTAAAAATATGTCTCCTTTAGATACTAAAAGTACTGACCCAGGTTTAAGAGGTTTAGATAGAGTTATTAAGGTTACTTGAAATACTCCTGAACCACAAGTTATTGTAGCAGCTTGCTTATATACAGGTACAGGTAAGACTTGACAAAATGCTAAGATAGATGATATCTCAGTTCAAATGTTAGCTGTTAAACCTATTAATCAATCATCAGATATTTACACCATTTCAGAGAGATGAAAAGACTTTAATAAATGCGACAGATGAATTGAATACAACGGTCAATCAATCGTTTATGGGGGTTCTAACTCATTCTTTGTTAGTAATTTACTTGGGTTTAATTATGTCCCTTTGAAAGGTGCTTATCAACTACCAGAAACAGAAACCATCAATGCAATGGTTAAGTATCGTAATGACCTATTAGTATTTACAGAACGTTCTATATGGGTATATAACTCACCTTTCTTCGGTTCACCTAATGCAAGTGTTAAAAGAGTTAATGATAATATAGGTATGATAAATGCTCTTTCAGTTAAGAATAACTTAAACTATATCTTTGGATTGACTGATAATGGTATTTACTATGTTAGAGATGTTTTTAACTCTCACGATAGATATAACCTTACTAAGATTGATAGAGTTGTTCAAAACAATATAGATTCCACAGACCTTAACAGTTCTGCGGTTGTTTCTGATGATAAATATCACCTACTACAGCCTGAGACAAGAACTATAATGACCTTTGATAACAACCTACAAGCGTGAGTAAGATCGACTATACCTAAGGAATTAGGTGGACTATTTAAGTTAGAATGGTTTAATAATGACGTTATGATTGTCGGTGAAGATAGATTCATTTTCTATATTAGAGATAACAAGAATGCAGTTAGTGATAGTAGTTTTTATGACTCTTACTTAGATAAGTCAGGAAAGGAAAAAGTAGCTACTTATGAATGTAAGTTAGTGACTAAACCTTTTGATATTAATGCTCCCAATAACCGTAAAAAGTTCAAGGAAGTACAATTTAAAATAGTCTCTAATGAGACATTAACAGGGCTTAAAGTAGAGGTTAAGATTGATGGAGCTAATACAATTCCACCTAAGAAATGAGAAATCCACAAGAAAAATGGAGTATATGATGCATTCTCAATTAGCAATGACAATGTTGATGTAGTTCCAATTGGAGCATTTATGCACCTAATAGTCCCTATTAATGGTGGAGAGTCTGTCTATAATGATAGTTATTATAGTGGTAAAGATATAGAATTATATACCTTAAAGTATAGTGGTAGGGGAATGGAATCCACCGTTAAACTGACCTATGACGGTATGGAATTCTTAGAGATATTAAATATAGGTCAAGTAATTAAGGTTTCAAAACCACACCCAAGAGCA